>JAAGKR010001974.1:0-37512 GCA_011419295.1 Clarias macrocephalus | reverse complement strand
CCCCCCCCCCCCCCCCCCCCCCCGCTACACTCTTCCCCCTAAGATGACAAGGAGAGTCATCAATAATCCAGTCATTCTATTTCAGAAAACATCTGCAACAATGCCAGTGTGACAGAAAAGTGAGACTGACCATTTTTCTAATTCCTCATTCCTTAGAATTAAAGGAAATTTGAACATATAGTATAATTTTAAGTTTTAAAGTATTGTAGTTAAGATTTTTACACAATGAAATAGATAACATCCAGACCGGCAATTAAGATTTAACCTGAAACCTTTTCTGGTTGCTGTAACACAAATATTGATTCTCACTGGTCTTCCCAATGAGTGAGGATTTTTTATTTCTTTGTACTGTTACTGGGGGAGGAAAAAGCATTGGCAGCTCTGGTGAAATTGATTAGAGTTCCTGCAGAACAAGTGCTACTGTAATTGTGCACTTGGAGACACAAGTACTCTCCTAGCAATCATTCACCCAGTATAAATATAGAAAATTACAGGACTCATCTGTGTGTTTTTTTGTTTTGTGCAATGTACTGAGCAGAATAGAAGAGTAGACCATTGCCCCTGTTTGTGTGGAGACATTTTGCTAGAATAATTTGGATCCTATCATTCCTTAAGAAGGAAGTCACTTTAAATCAGCAGAATTTTTTTTTAGACTGATCACATTTTGTGCGTGAGGAAACATATCTATCATGGTCGGACTGCTTATTATGTTTTTGGTAAATGCCCCTAGCTGCTGTTTAGTAATTAGAAACCATTTAAAATGATTTACACATAAATAGTACATGGTCAAAGGTTTGTGGACTAGTGTGCCTTTTGAGCATGCCATTCCAAATGTCGGCTACTTTACTTTTATAATAATCTCCACTCTTCTGGGTTGGGTTCCATTAGATTTTTGATCGTGGGTGTGTAGAATTGGCTATTCAACTGCAAGAGCACTAGGACAGATGCTGATGTCTTGGCGACAGTCAGCTTTTCCAATTCACCCTAAAGGTGATGGGTTGGGGTTGAGATCACTGCTGTATGCAAGACAAGTTTTTCCACTCCTACTTTTCCAAACCATGTCTTCATGGACCTTGCTTTGCCCAGCGAGGCATTGAACAGATAGGCCAACTTGGTTCCAGTAAAGGGAAATTGTAATGCTGCCTGCGTAAACATTCTGTACACTTTGCCTCCATGTTTGTGGAGAAAAATTATTCTGTGATTAGTCAGATCACAAAGTGTTTGACATGTAGTGTATGTTAAAGCACAACAGATTTACATGGGGCGGCACTGTGCTGTAGTGGTTAGCACTGTTGCCTTGCACCGCCAGAGTCCAGGTTCGATCCCCGGCCAGGCTCGATTCCCGTCTCCTGGGATAGGCTCCAGGACCCCGTGACCCAGGAATACAGGATTAAGCGGTATAGATGATGAGTGAGTGAGATTTACATGGAGTTTGCCTTGCAGTCTGAAACTTTGGACATTACACTAGCCTTCTACTGAAGAATTTTTTGCCTTTAAAGCAGCAATTCCAGCCAGATACCTTCAATAATATGATATTCTGATTACTTCATTAGATCAATCAAAGGTCTATAACATTTTAGCCCTATCTGTTTTCATGGTATTTGAGCAAGTAGGTCAAACAAATCAAGTACCGATACTTGCATAGTCCAGTTATTTTAATGGGTGATGAAGGACTTTTGTTTGCTCAGAAAAATATATTAGTAATTATCTTGAATAAACTCTTCAAATTTACAGTGCTCTATGAATAAGTAAGGTGGTGGGGCATGCAGGAATGGGGATTTGTATGTATTTGTATGTATTTGAATGTAGTCTTTCCAAGCATCAAAACCTCACTTGAGCATTCCTTCGAACTTGGTAGCTAAATTCTCTTGTTAGTTTCTGGTCTGCACTTTGGGGTATTTTCATGATCTTATGATATTGATGGTTGCCTTCGCTTCACATCCATCTCAAATTCATAGCCGTACAATTTATTAATTAAAAATTAATAAAGTTACATTTTGTACATCAGCTTCTGATCAAATGATACTCATTAATGATTTTAACATTTTCATTTGTGTCAATTTATTGACTATGTAAACCTTAGTCACACTAGCACAGTGAGTGCCTAAGTGCTATAGCAAGTTCATATTGCTTCAGGAAGCTATTAGTGCTGGCTATTGTAACTTCCACTACTGGTATAGGTTATAAATTTGCATAGTGAAAGTCCTTCAACTTTTGTAAGAATGGTTTGCAAAAACCCAACATCGTTTTTTATTCTGTACTAAAGTAACCAGTGTCTTGTGTGCATCTACAGGGTAGGATCGGAAAGCTTCATGCTGGACGAAGAACCACATGATGCTGTTCCCAGCTCTTCATTCACAGACCAAGCACAAGCTAAAGGAGGGGTTCGGCTAAATGTTCCCTGCAGCATTCAGAAGAACATCCAGAAGTACAGGGAGGCACATGATTCCTACTTGCGCATGGTTTCCCATGAAACAGTGGGCAGTTTTAACCCCTGGGCACTAGCAGAAAGGTATGACCATGACATATTGAACTATATGTGACAATTTATAGCAGCAACATATATAGCAGAGTTTAGTCATAGTTTTACTTATATCTCTAAAAGTGTTTTTGGCCAAAGCTAACCTATGGTTTATTTATTGTTTGTGCAGATGTTTTCCCATTGTCACAAACAGATCCTGGAACATTGTGTGGTTTTATTCCTTAATACTAATTCTGGCTGTATTCAGGCAGATGTAGGGTATGCTGTCTGTGCATTAATGTCTCTTAAATTGTTTACTCTCAGGCACACCCACCACATCATTAGCACTGTAAACAAAGTGAAGTTGGTGCAATGCGCAAGAACAACAGAGAGCTCTTGATTGTATAATGCTTTTGATACACTTACTCCCAAGCTGCATGAATAAAACAAACAGAGATGTTATTAGACCAGTTTCACTACTCTGTGGCTGGGGATGTCACTAGTCATTAAAAAAAGTCGACCAGTCATCTTTTTCATAGATAAAACAAAGCATCAATATTTTAAGCTATTTTTTATTTGTGCAGTAAAATGCTGATAAACAAACAGCAAATAGCACATCAGACTATGCTTCAATTAACAGACCTACACAGGCTATAATCTTCTGATTTCAATCCGTTTTTTAAGGTGCACTTCACAAATTTGTAAACCCATTCTCATAATTACGTATAGCATTTTTTACTTTTATTTTATGTACATTTAAGTACAGAAGCTGATAGAGCCTTTTGTATACAGTAGCTTAATGAGTAGACTTCCTTCGCTAATGGATGATGTTAATACAGCAGCATGTCCAAAAATGTTTTTCTACACTGCCCGGCCAAAAAAAAAAAAAAAAGTCACACTAATATTTAATTGGATCACCTTTTGCTGATGCCGTGTCATCATTTCGATAAGCTTACGCAATGTCACAACACTTATTTCTGTCCAGAATGTTTGGGATGTTTCTGGAGAAGGTTTTACACAGTGTTCTGACTCTCCATCTGTACACTGTGTAAAGCCTTCTCCAGAAACATCACAAACATACTCAATGGGATTATGGTCTGTGGTGGCCAATCCATGTGTGAAAATGATGTCTTTTGCTCCTTGATCCACTCTTTTAAATTTAAGCCTGATGAATCCTGGCATTGTCATCTTGGGATATGCCCAAGGGAATAAGTGATGTGTGCATGACTTTATCTACCTTTCCTCTTACCCCGATGAAAACGCTCTTTTTTTTACTATTATTTTTATTTTTGTTTTTCATTTTGGTCAAATTATTTGATTTGATAGTTTATCACCATCCTTCCAGGTTTTAATAATTTGGTTTACAGCATTGGTAAACTTAATTTTAGTAGTGTGAGCAATCTCCTTAGTCGTTTTCTTTTTATTGCAGGCCAATAACTTGACCCTTATGAGTAGCATCTTTGGCACAACCAACGGAAATCTCTTCTGAAACGGTTGTTTCAGAAATGCGACGCTACTCATTGCATCACTTAGGGTTAAATATGTTATTGCTAGCTGAACTATATTAATCACTGCAGTAATTATCCCATGAAAGCTTTTTAACAATTTTCTTCGTTCAGTCCCTGTGGTGACTAATTTTTGGCCATGCAGTGTGTGTTAGGGCCTCAGTATCATTTGAACACTAGTCTGTATGGACCTCTGTAAGGTGCTATGCACCACTGCCAGGTATGAAAATAGCTGAGTGGGGTTGGATAGTGATGTGCAGGCTGCGGCAGAAAATGCTTTCTGTCACACTGTATTAGTCAAGACTGAACTCACTTGCTAAAGAGAAAAACAAAGCAAGCCTCAGAACTTCATACTATTTGAAGAAATACTTCAGGTTTCAGCTTTGGAATTAACCAATAATATTGCCTGGTGATCAAAAAGTCTTCCAACATGGAACAAACTGTACATGACATGGAACATCTGTGCCTGAACAAACTGTACTCTAACATAAACAGAGATTAGAGTGAGTGTTGATATTGTTCGGTCTGTCTCTCTCAGTTTGTCCGAGGAGCTGGTGATGGAAGCCTTGGCTGATGTGGCAGGGGAGTTCCAGAATATTTGTGAAGAGTATGCAGAGGCCATCTTCACCTCAGAATTTCTTCAGCCCATCCAGTCTCCTTCTCTGTCTTTGTCATAGCAGTGTGACCAATAGGACTAACAGAACTTTTCATCAAGGGTACTTTTTTTCTTCTTCACTGTTTGCTTAATGCTTTAGGCAGTTGATCTCAGGAATACACACAGTTTTCCATGGAAGTAAGGAATGTGACTGGTGTTGCCTCTCCCAATGGCCTGTTCCACTTTTTTATACTTTTTATCGGTCCATTAAATTTTAAAATGATCAAAAATGTTTGTATATTATTCTGACTAGACCAGTACATTTTTTATACACATATGAAACAAGTGGCCAACCTCAATGACTCATGTAATGAGGTCTCATTCTCAACATTCTCAATGCCTGAGAATGTGCTTTGTATGTGTGTGTGTTTATTTTATTTACTTTTTGGGGGTGTTTGTTTTAATGTATTATTTGTTGATTTGTGTACAATGGTCCTGAGATTTTTTTTGGGGGGGGGATGAATCATTCATGTTCCTATTAATCCTAGGTGTTTTAATGTCACGTGATTTTATGCTGTAATTAAGTGGTAGTATGTTAAATTAATTAATGTATTAGACAAGGGACACAAAGTATATGAGGGGCAACATGCTGGTCATAGGTGAAAAGTACGGTAATTAGCCATTATTATCTTGAATGTGTGTTCTATAAAATGTGAATGTTTCATAAAATATGTGTTTCATTCAAAGGCTTTCTTACTGGTTGAATTATAACAAATTGCTTCTTTTAAAGTTTAAATTCATTCTATTTATTTGTGCACAAAATAATGGCCCAAATAAACAACTTTTACCAGAGTGATTTCAGATTTCAGCATTGTCTATTATTTATTGTATTTTAATTACAAGAGAATTGATTCAAATAAAGGTGCCATATTATAATCAATCTTCCACAGATTGTGCCTGTTAATGGCTGAGGTGAAATACCGCTCACATTCTGGGTTTCCAAAACCCTGTTTTATTTTTCTGTCAAACAAGCTGCTTCAGTGTCTGTAGCTTTAAAAGCAAATGATCTACTGCTCTCTCTGCCCAATTGTGGAAGTGCATTATTTTAGCTGATCAGAATGCAGGAAACAGGTTTGGATGCACAACAAAACAATTTCAAAATGATGATTAATATTTTAAGGTGTTACCTGTTTTTAGGCATTACTGACATTCCTCCCACTGTCCAAAGACATGCAGATTAGGCTAACTGGCGTTTGCCTGTAGGATCTGAATGAGCAGGAGAGTGTGTATGTACTGTATGTGAGTGCTCTGCAATGGATTGGCACCCTGTCCTGTTGTGCCCCGCCTTGTGCTCTAAGTCTTCTGGGATAGGCTCCAGGCCTCCTGCGACCCTGTGTACAGGATATGAAGAGGTATAGACGATGAGTGAGTTATATGGAGCTAAATCTCCAGGATCGTCCATTTCTTCAGGGCTAAATAAGGTTAGATTAGCTGAATTAGCAATCTAGTTAACTAACATCAAGCATTACTATTACATAGTAGGTTGAAGCTGCTGTACACACTGCAAAGTTTACTTTTGTGAATATAGTGGAACAAGTCTTTAAATGGTTTTCATATCTTGACACCTGTCATCTGTACATAAAGATGAGCTTTCTCTTAAAGGCATTTACATTAGCAAGATGTACACAGCTACAGTACCATTTTAAACATTAAATAGCTTGCTAATATACAGTAGCTAACAGATAAACAGATGGTCCATTGGATTTTGCACCATATCATTAGCGTTAAAATGCATTATAAGGATGAAAACACAAAACATTAAGCAAATAACAATCATATCCACACACAGATCCGTTCCCACTGAGAGCCTCTATTTTATTTCAAACTCATTTTTAGAGTAGTCACCATTATCCTGATAAAACACTTGAGTATTCTTCAACATTAGCCCCAAAACTCTCCTACTTAAGCTTGCTGAACCAGCATCCATTGTAATCAAATTCAACAGGCTACATTAAATTCTTCCTTTCCTTCTTTCTAAACAGAAATGAATGTGTAATAATGAATGTGTAATAAATAACATGTTTTGACTGTTTTGCTGTTTTGACAAGAAAGTCTATGATGAACATCAACAAATGTTTTTGTTGTTGGACATGCCTGGGCTTTTTTCTGAGATTGCAAAAGGAGAGCTGGCCCACATACTCTTGCGTTTTTATTTTATAGGGAGCACTTTCTTTTGTCTCGCTCTAATGTTGTCACACTTTACTTTGATCCACAGCTCCTCATAAACCATTCATATAAATTTGACCAAAGCCTTGTTTAGGAACCGTGATTAAAACCTTGATTTCACTAATGAATAGTGTTGTGGAGAATAATATTGTAACTTGTGCTGTGGCTTATATAGTCAATGTTTAATACTGTTGGAAAACAGCTACAGTGTGGAGTTTCACATCTAGACATGTTTCGCCTCTCTAAGCTAACTTGCTAATGGAGCTACAGTAATGCTAACTACAGACATAGTCTCATTGCAATAAAGTTGGCTGGCCGTTCAATATTCAAAGTTTCTCTTCCCCGATATGAAACAGTGACATAATCTCCTGACAATCCTCAGTTACATTTTATACATTTAATGTGAAAACATAATATCACTGTGTGTTTTAAAAGATCACAGAGAACAGTACAGAAATCCTTGTTGTTTCACCTACCTTTACTATCTGTCATCTCACTCAGTCTCACACTTTTCTTCTATCCTCACCTTCTCCTAAACCATTCTCACCAAACCTTCACCGAACATTTATAAGAAAGTAGAGATGTTCACAACCTTTTTGTGAAACAATTTCTTGTTTAGACGTAGCCGGTCCTTGGTAGGTGTCCTTTTGAATTTTTCATTTAGAGGTAAGAACGTTGGTGCAGAACCAATTTGACTGCTGATTTGCCATGTGTCTTTTTTTATCTTAAAATGAGAAAGCATTTAAATATGAGATAAATTATTGCAACTACATTATCAAAAATATCACAGTGTCATATAAGGTAAAATACCCAGTTGTTTTGACTGATGTGGAACAAATTTTAGGTTTGAGCTTTAGCTTTTGAAAATATTTTTATGGGTATAATTATAATGGCACATTTACTTATTGTCTCTGTGTATTGTATATAAAACATTGTTCAAGAAACATATATCGTAAGCACTAGAGCATCAAATTAGAATTAATAGGGAAAGATCTCCTTACTAAAAAAATCAATATCTGTCTGTTATAATGTTTAGATTTAAGTTTAGATGAAATAACTACAATACAAATCCCTATGAATGAGTTGTCACTTCAGAAATAATAATGTATTAAAAATACATTTATATAAATTTGTGATTTGCCGTGCATGTGGTGTTACTGTCAGAGCTGTTGTTATAGAAAATTAAACCCCTTTCAGAATCAAGAATTCAATAGTTCTCTGGATTCACTGTGACCATGGCCACTAACAAAGTAGTTAGTGAAGATGAATGAATTAATCAGTGTAGTATAATAAAGTCATAATATAGTTATACTAGATGCTTATAAAGTTGCCTCAATACTCATTCTCACATTATCAATACTTTTGACATGAATGGTCCAGTCCTTTTATAGTTTATGAGCAAAAATCTGATTGCTTTTCTGAAAGTGAGCATTGAAGTGCAAATCCCTTTTTAAATAGCCCATCCTGCACATGAAAATCTGCACCAAATTATCCTGGAAAACATCACACACCTATTCAATAACTTTACACTGACAGGTATTTTTGGAGCTATAAACTTCTAAGATATTTTTTTAGCCATAGAGTTAATTGTATTTTAGCTGATATTTCACCCTAAGGGATAAATCCAATATATCTCATATTGTATGCTTATAATGGTGTAAGTAGGTCATAACTTTTGGGAATACAATTCATTACAATCTGCTGTTGATTAAATACAGCCTTTTCCTCGAATCTTAGCCCATCTAATCCCACCAGTCACACCTGAAAACATATTTCTGTTGAAAACATTATAAAATGTTTAAAGCTTCCCCATTAAACCCCTAAAAGATAATATACAATTTAAGCCTTTTTAAAATTGGAATAATAAAAAAACAAAAACAAACAAACATTTTTTAAATATGGATAGCAAAATTGGTTCATATTTATCCCATGAATTTCTATGAAAGGTAAAATGTTTTACAATACATACTTTTATAATTTTATAATACTTACATTTATACTTTTATAATACTTACATAATTTACAAACTACTAAATTTGAAAGGGTCCATTAAAAAAAATTAGTCTTTCTTAATATGTTTTCACAAGAGATGGATCATTGTACATAACCATAACCTATATTCCAGAAATTAAAAATTGTTGTTACAGTAAAAAATATAAGTAGAAATCAGGACAGTGCTTTATTATCCATGCTTCAGTATTGCATGATTGTATATTAAATTAGTATAATGTTGTGTAGTTTAATATAACTAGGCCTAATGATAAATAAATGCACTTTTTGTTCTCAGAAAAAAAGGGTACTAACATGCACCATACCTTTTCACTGGTGAACTAAGAGGACACTTTTTTGATACTTTTACAATGTTTCTTATGTGGTGCATACATTTAAAGCTTCAGCATAACAGGTAAATCAAGCAGAATGGGTGTGGTCGAGTGGCACCTGGAGATGGAAAGATAAAGGTGAACCAGCAGGTAACATGTAATGGCCTGCACCTGTGCATTGTTACCAAGCTTATTAATGTGTAACAGGAAAGAGTAATGAAATAATAAAAAATACTTGACACATAGGTCATCGTGTGCAGGTACATGTAAGACTAAAAAAGTCATAAAAAAATTGTTTGCAAGAGTGAAAAAAAGTCTCCAGTTTTTTTTCCCCCCAAATCCCAAACCTTTCCCCAAAACTGCACAGGAACTGCAGTAATGTCTTTAAAGATCCTCCATTTTTACAGGCATAAAAGTAATTGGACAATTGACAAAAAAGTTGTTTAATGGCCAGATGTGATCTGTTTTATCAATATTTTAGGGTATTTTAAGGTCTGGTGGTGATCTCAAGTGTTTAATTTGCATTTGTAACTGCTCATGGGAACTCTGAGTATGCTGTCCAAAGAGGTGCTGATGTAAATGAAATAGGCGTCACTGTGCTCAAGAAAGCATAACAAAACAAAACAGGCCTATCAGAGAACTAGCATTAGGAGATTAGGAGGAGCCAAGTCTACAATCTGGTCATTAGTAAATAAAACAAACCGTAAATAAAACTAAAGTACTGTATCACAAAATTATTTCCTTGGTAAAGTAAAAAAAAAAAAAAAAAAAGTTTCACAACGTATAACGTATAGTATATACATCAAGAACTATCTGCAGGATATAGGCTTAATATTTTCATAGGTTAAAATGAAGAGACATTTCCTAAATGGAAAAAGGGGTTTTACCTTATGATATAAGATGAACTTTGCCCAGCATGATTGGATGCATATGGAGAAAGAAATGAAGGGCTCATGTTAACACATCATCTGGTGAACCTGGTGGAGGCAGTGCTATGGTATGGGCATGCATGGCTGTCACTAGAACTGGGTCACATGGTGTCAGGGGTAGCTTAGTGATTAGGGCATTAAGGTGTTTTATTATTACTGGTGTTTATGTAAATGCCGTGAGAAGTAGCAGGATGAAGTCTGCAGTTTATTGAACTATACTTTCTGCTTAGATTCAATCAAATCTCACAAAAATGATATGACAGTACTTCACCGTACAGAAAGATAATGGCCCAAAATGTGCTGTGAAACGTAAAGTAACGGGATGTTCTACACTGGTTGAGTCAGTCACATGACCTCAAACAAATTAAGCATGATTTTAAATGATCGACTGTCAAGGATTTGCATTCACATACTATCCTATGTACAGGGTCATGGGGGCCCTGGACCCTATCCCAGGAGACTCAGGGCAGGGAACACCCTGGACGCAGACATATACAGTCCCAT
Organism: Clarias macrocephalus; assembly: GCA_011419295.1. Lineage (NCBI taxonomy): Eukaryota > Metazoa > Chordata > Actinopteri > Siluriformes > Clariidae > Clarias > Clarias macrocephalus. The sequence continues at coordinate 26,971 of JAAGKR010001974.1, read as the reverse complement.
ACTCATTCACACATTACAGGCAATTTGCGAGCGCCAGTTTGTCTAATCTGCATGTCTTTGGACTGTGAGAGGAAACCAGAGCACCCAGAGGAAACCCACCAAGCACAGTGAAAACATACAAACTCCACACACGCAGACCTGAGGCAGGTTTAAACCAAAACACCTGGAGGTTCAAGGCGACAATGCCAACCACTAAGCCACTGTGCCACCTTCCACAATCCCAATATTTATAATTATATTAGTATTTATATAATTATTTTATATTTATTACAAAATATATGGGCATAAATCTTAAAAAGATAATGCTACACTTTAAGCACATTTTGACAGAGTTTTTGCTTACCTGACCAATACATTTTTGAAAAAGTTTAGAGTGTTAAGATGTTGAAATCCATTGGAACATTTTGAAAAAATTTTATAGGCATAACTTTATTTTCCTTAAAAAACTTAAGAAAAAAAAAAAAACTCGCCACCAGATGTCACATTGACAGCAGCCCTTTGGGAGCCCAGTGAGAGGACAGTGTTTTGATATGACACAGTATTCATTATAAAGGCGTTACAGTGAACAGAAATGTGTGCGCTGAAGCAGTCAAACATCAGGTTCTGTACACACACTGGGCGCGTCTGTGTGAAGTCTGAGCATGTCTGAACACTACGAAAACCTGCATGTGTGTGCGTGTAAATCAATAGAAGCCATCTTTCAACCCTTCATGGCTTTTGCTCCCTGCAGACAGAACAACACTTGGGACATCCTAAGGCTGCCTGCCGGACATACCGAGACGTGCTTTAGTCTAAATTTACTGACACTGAGAGTTGGGAGAAAACACACCTTTGTGGAATAGCTAATAAGAGGAAAAGCAAAGGTGAGTGTCAGTCAGGTCTGTTTTTAGCAGACAGGGTTGTTTCTGAAGGTTGACAGAAAGAGTGACTGTTACTGATGTCACTAGCAGAATGCGTGCCTGGCCAGTACACTAAAACTAGAATCATTTCAGTATGTATTTATTTAACTCACATATCTCTGGGAATAAAGTGGTTTACACACAATGGAAGTACGGACAATGGCACCATGGACAAAGTATTTTTACTCAAAACTAAATCAACATGAACTTTTTAAAACAATGTCATTTCTTCTTTGAGGAATTAAAGTTGTGCAGATGTGTGTGCAGTCACAGCCTTTTAAACTCGCTTTTGTGTGTGTGTGTGTGTGTGTGTGTGTGTGTGTGTGTGTGTGTGTGTGTGTGTGAGAATCTTTTACTTATATCAGTATGATCGCAAAAAAAAATCTGCCAAAATTGCTGCAATAAATGCCAGCTGCCCACTGCCACAAATTTATGCACACACAAGCTGATTAGATGTTAAGATGCACACTTGCCATGTCATCTGGCAAATTCTGAGTTTGGAGCTGCTTCTTTTTGGCTGTACAAGATGGGATTTACATGTATTGCATTACACTGGAAACCTGCAGACACAACTGCGCACTATGGACATTTTGTACACAATTTCACATTCATGATTAAAGGTGTGAAGACAGACTAACTAATCTTACTGTGTGGTGGCTGTGACAGACCCAAGACAGTATTACGGTGGCAGTCTAGGGTGGGTCAATATACAGTAACTAGGCATTAAGAATTGGTAATAAAGTCCGTATTTTGAATACAAATTTATTAAAAACAAATTGTACATGTACATTATTACATACAGTAGGTAAATGAAATCAAATCTTTAAATTTCAACGTATGCACCGGTGGCCGCAATCAGTTCCGACAATCGGCCGGAGATGGTCTTCTGAAGGAAGTCATTAGGGATATTGCTAAGAACCTCCGTGCCTCCAAGTCTTCCAGTGTGAGTCTCAAGTGTTTGAGACTTCTGGTCGAATTTGCATTCTCTCAACCATCATTTCGGGATCGCTATAACGTGATCTCCAGTAATGGCAGTTATGATGAGTGATGAAAACGCTGACATGAAACATGGCCTCCTCATTCTAGGCAATGTTTTCAAACAATTAAGGAAAATCTTCATGCCAGCTCAGCATTAAACCCCTATTCCATTCTGCGATCACAGTCTTCAGGTTTCATCTCCTGCATGTAATGGGGTTTCCATGGGTGGAAATTCAATTCTTTATGCAACACTATACATTGTGTCACATGCATGTGTTGTTAGTCCACTTTCCACTTTCCAAGCCTGTGGTCATCAGCTTTGCAAGACAATTTTTTATTGTCTCCGTACGTAGTGTTGCATTCGTCTCTCTTACTGTACGCCACCATCTCTGCACAAGAACATTCCACACTTCAGCAATCCGCCATCTTTGTTTATGTTGCATGTGCTCCATCTTACGGTTGATACCTGTACTATCGTCCCAGGAAATGTGAAATCTTATTTACTATTGTCTATTTAAAGACTGTTTTCATCATGACTCCAGTAATACGGCAATGTCTATAGATATGAAATATTGGCTACTTAATTTTCACCCACCCTGTATAAGTCATGTTTGTTTGTTGCCTAGCAAGCTACAATTGAATATCATTAGCTGACTAGCTAAAATCAACTTCTCAATCAATTTCAGTGTTATGCCTTCAAATAAAAATCATGTTCGCCTCGCACATCTATGATTGGGGACCGAATCTCATTTTCAGTCTTTGTGCTTAGTCCCTGTGCTGTGAAAGGTTCCTCTGGTTCTACCCACAGGATGCATGCTGATTGGTGAATAATTGTGTGTGTGTGTGTGTGTGTGTGTGTGTGTGTGTGTGTGTGTGTGTGTGTGTGTGTGTGTGTGTGTCCTGTTGGTTTGGCACCCCATCCAGGATATCCTCTGCTTTGTGCTGTACGCAGGGTAACCGTTGGAAAATGTAAAAAAAAAAAAAAAAAAGTATGAAAAAATGAATGTTGAAGTGGCTAGAGTCCCATTCAACTTATCCTATAACAGCAATATTTACCAAATCATTAATTTTTACATTATATGACACTGGTAAGTGCATTGACTACTATGACTGTAATTTTATTAGTAATGTCTAGGCAGGACCACGTGCCCACAGTATCTATGGCCATTCACTGAGGCAGACAAATGACTAAAGTAGAAAACACTCCATGGCATTATGGAAGTTGACAGCCAAAATAAGTTGTTAGGAAGTGATTCTGTTATAAAATTTTGTATTGAGTTGGCCGCAGTGTAATATAATGAGTGTTTTTGAAGAGATTTGCCGGAGGTACTAATACATATGCTGCATTTGTACAATGATTTATGGATAAAAATATAAACTGCACATAGCCATTTAATTTTGATATCAGTGCTTTCCTCATTTCTCTCCATACCTTTCCTCTAAGTAATCCTATAGTGTAAGGTAGCAAACATAAAAAATGTGTTATTTAACATGAAAATATTATATCTTTTATATTATAGTTGACAGGGAGAAAGAACAATGGGGTCTCAGGTCTTGTTTTTCATTTATGAGGATAGTGATAAGATTCTCAATCACTGAATCAGAGCCATTGTTTCTTTTCCAGTCATGCCTCTGTCCTAATGCACGGAGGTATAAGCTTTGCATAAAAGAATGTTGCCTTGGACACATGGGTGAGTGAATTTCAATATGGCTTAGAAGTGATTTTTCTAACTGAAACTGTGACTTATGATTTGTACTTCAACTTTCCTCACAATTTATCGAGCTAATTGTGATCTTTCTGCTATGTAAAACCTCTACTGTGGAACTGCCATGAAACTAACTGAATAGTTAATATACCAGTCATATTCTTAAAAAAGACTGTAGCTGCACCTTTTGATTTTAAGTGCTTGGGTCTTTGATAGAAGACCATTAGAGCTCTTTACTGTAGTGTACTGCGTGTCACTAATGCATTTCAAAGAATCAAAGAATATTTTCTTTTGACTGTTTTTATGACTTGTAGGGGAGTGTATGCTGGCATGGTGGTTTAGTGGTTAGCACTGTTGCCTTGCAACTCCAGGTCCTGTGTTCGATTCCCCAATTAGGTCTGTGTGCATACTGTTTGATGTTCTCCCTGTGCTTGTTGGTTGTTCTCCGGTTTCCGCCCACAGTCCAAAGACATGCAGATTAGGCTTATTAGCGTTTCCAAATTGCCCATAGTGTGTGAATGTTGACCGGAGGTGCTGGAATTTTTTTTTTTGTTTGTCATATTAGTTACCTCTGATTTGAAGGCCTTGTTTAGGCTGCAGGCAAAACAAAGGTCCCGTGGGTACCGTTCACTGTAGCATGTGGTGTGTGACATCAAGTGTTTGTGGCTTATTACAACAGACAGATAACAACAAGACAGTCAAGAATGTCACATTTAGGTCATGTCACTTTCTAGTCTTCCATAATCTACCTGCACATTTTTCAGCCATAGTTCCATGTCATGCCACGTGATTGTTTGTGCTTAAACTTCTATCCAGACAGAGATACATCTTTAGGGATCGATATGATTCTAATTTCAAACCACCTCTTGATATGGTTCAAATCATATTTGCAAAAATATTGATTCAGTGTGTTTTTTTTTTGTTTTGTTTTTTTTTACCGTTAAAACTACATGAAAGCATCTGATTCAATACATACTCCAATGTGGATATTCCAAAAATCTGACTTGGTCTGGCAGTCTAAACATGGCCTAGGGGGTAACTCTTGTTCATAAACATGAAGATGTATTTTAAATAAGTCATTTGTATTTTTCAAGTATTGCATATGTTTTATCTGGTTTGGTGTTAGTAAAGTCAGTATAATACAAACCAAGTTCTAATGATGGTCACAAATGAGGCTGTATGGAACGCAGACCATATTATTTAGGACATGCAAACTCTTTGCACACATTTTTTTAAGTCTCAGATGCAGTTTTCAGAACATTTCAGGTATACACTTAAATATATAAGTTTTTTTGCACATCAAATCAATCCAAGTGGCTTTATTGTCATTTTAACCATATACAACAGTCCACAAGAAAATAAAACAATGCTCCCCCAGAACTACACAAAATGTCACATAATTAGCCTAAACTATAAACACAAGACTGCACAAAATCCATGTGTGCAAGCACATGCAAACAGTCCAAGACGGTACAATGGCTCATGGACCATGGACACATGGGTCATGGACAAGCTTCACCCATTTGTACTCAAGCATTTAAAGCATTTCTACCTTTTTGTCTTTAAAGAAGCAGTGGTTTATATGCACACTTACTGAATTCATTTGCAGCTCTTTTTTTTTAAACATAATTTAATTAAAATGTTTAATGAGCTGAAAGTCATACAAGTGGCACAAGTTGCCAATGTGCAGGTTCCACTCTGAACATGTTTCTTCTGCTCTCCTATAATGTAAAACATTTTTAATCTATAATGATTATAATTATCATAAAAAATGTCAATTGTGGTTTAAGATTTATCTTGATTGCAACTTATTCAATTAAAATGTTCCACATATGCTAGAACTTTAGGAGCATTTGGTATATACTGATCCCCTAAAGAGAAATATGTAGGGGAAACTAAAGATGTGTTTGTACATAAGGAGCATACATTAAAATTACCATTCAAAAATATAAATAACAGCTTAATTTTTTATTGTTATTACAAAAAAAGAATAATAATATATATAGATATATGTATATAATGCTTGTTAATATATAATGCTTGTTAATTTCACAGACACTTTTTTCTTTTTTTCTCTTTGTCATCTCTCTCTGCAGTAACTTCACCCAAGGACACTGGTTTTGATTTGCATATGGAGCATATCTCCCAGGAGTCTATGGATAGTTCTGATGAGGAGTTTTTTGATGCTCAAGGTTAGTGTCACTTCTATACCATTGGTGTCCAGAATTTGTTTATCAACTCTCTCTCTCTCTCTCTCTCTCTCTCTCTCTCTCTCTCTCTCTCTCTCTGTATTTCTCCCTCTTAGAGACTCCCTCTTAGCAGTTAATTAGCTGGCACTATTTGAATTATGGTGTTATTTTAAAGAGTAGGATATAATCCTACTCTTGTAGATGTAGAGGTATGGAAAGCTTTCAAAGTTTTCAAAGTTTCAAAAACATCTCGGATGCTCCCTTTTTGTCCCTGTAGATCAATGTCTTCCATAAAAAACAGTAAACCTGCACCCTTGCTGTATTGCACCACTTGCACCACTGTTCTGTGTCAGCACCTTTGTTGTAAAGTTTAATTGATTAATGTATGGCTTAGCAGAAAAGTGAGGCTGGCAGTGCTACATTACAGGTAGTATAAGATCACTGTTCTGGATGATATTACAAGTATTGATAGGAAACATTCATGAGATTCAGAATCCTCGCATCAATTTCACATCTGGACTGAATTTGGTCATTTGCTGGTATAGATGTTAAATCAAGGCTAAAAAGGAAGATTTCTTAAGATGTAATATACAGTATAGTACTAGTCAAATTTGGACACATCTTCTAATTTCCTAGTATTTCCTGATTTTTATTTCATTCTACATTGTATCTAATGCAAATGTACTAGACAATGCTGAACTTCAATTCAACTTTATTTATATTGCACCTTAAAGGTAATTGTTGCAAAGAGGATTTTACAGAATCGAAACAAAATTAGGGAAATTAGTATGAAATGTGTGAGAAAATGTGTATGAAACTCCTATGCTAGGAGTTTTAATAGGCTGGAAGTTCAGTATGAAAGGAGATATGATCAAGTTAATATGGAGTCCACTTTCCATATTAGAGGCTGTTTCTAAGAATTTTAGCCCTGAACTACTGAGTGACTGCAGTATTTTAAGAACTATTCTAGAACAACTTATCTTTTTGTTGCAAAATAACAACTGTAAAAATAGCAATCATTGTTGTGTTGTTATTTAATTTCATAATTGGTATTTCATAGTTTTGAAATCACCAGTACTGTTCTAGAATGTAGGTTCGGGTTTGACCCAAAGTTGCACGGGCAGCACCAGGAAACACAGACACGAGGCGAGGTCTTACGGGAAAAAGGGTAATTTATTTAATGAAAAATGGTGAAGGAAAGGGTTAAAGGAGGGAGGACAGAAAGAAAGGGAAGGGAAGTTGAAGCACGTGCTAATCTGGTTGGCAGTGCCCCGCTGGCATGCGGGCACAGGCTGGTGAGTGGCGGACAGAGTGGCAGCTTTGGAGCACGCGGAGGCAGCGCTCCTGCACGGTCCCATGACGGCGACCTCTTCTGCTGACTGTGAGCCAAGACTGTCCACAGGCGGTAGTCTCTCCTGGACGTCCGTCGGTTGGGCAGCTTTCCCGGCTGGGATCGGAGGCCTTAACGCAATCCTTTCTGCGGCCTTTTTCTCTTTGGCGGCGGGGATGCGAAGGAGTGATCTGTGCGGAAGCGCAGCTCGTTCATGCACTGTCCTCTCATGGAGATCAAAGGACTGCATTCCAGTCCACCTTTTTAAGGCTCCTGGGGCACATCACATCGCCTCGCTTGTGTGCCTCTGTCCTTAATAAAGTTCCACCATGTAGCAAAGTCCAGCTTCCCAACAGACAGACCCTGAGCTACACTCCCCCTGTGTTTTATTCCGCGGAGAGAAGCTCGGGATCATTAGTGCCGATAGCTCACCAGTCGTGCCTATTTAGGCCTACCTAGTGAGCTCGGAGTGAGTGAGGAGCGATATTGCACGCCCATCACAGACGCACGCCGTGACAGTAGGAGATAAATCACAAAACAAAAATATGGTATTAAAAAATGTATCCAAACTTTTGACTGTACTATATTTTAAGGATTGAATAGTGGGGACCCTAGAGCTTTGAAGCACAGCGTTTTTGTGGCACCATAGTGCCATCATGTAACATACAGTGTAGCTTTATTAATCTAAGTGGATATGTGATAATGCATGCACATGTGATTATTTGATTATTTGATTGCACAAGTTTCCACCTGTGTGGTTCAATACTCAGTTCAGTACACACCTTTGGCTACAATTACATCTGCAGACATTTTCCCCATTTGTCTCAAGCAAATTTGCGTTGTCAAAACTTATGTAATATTGTTTTAGTGGAGATTGAAGTATTCCATTACTGTCCAATTTGTTGTTTGACCAATCCTAAATGCCCCACGTGCCTCAATATTTCATTTAGCTTTGTGTGTGTGTATGTGTGTGTGAGACTCTACATTGCCTAAATAATGATGTTTCGAGTTAAACGTGAGGTCAACATAGCAATAATTAATGAGAAACTAACACACTGTCTTTCTTTTTTCATGAATGATATAGATGTGAACAGTGGTTATACAAACTTGCAACTTTGGAAACTTGCAACTCACAATACTGCTATGATTGCAACATTTGATGCATTCCCTGTTATACACATTTTTGCATGACTAGAGTATGTTTTTTTTACTCATCCATTGTCTTTGCTCACAGCTGAACAAAAATTTGTGCTACATTGGTTTTATTCATTACAAAAGTAAATGAAAGAAGCTTTGATGGAGTTACCTAACCACATTTGCAATTAATTATCAGCTTAGGCACATGATTTAGATCCATTATAAATCACTTCCTCCATTTTTGTTGTTACTGCAGGCATTTGGTATGCTGTCATTACTAATTCATTAAAACGATTACATAGCAGCAATCAAATGAATCAACATAATTTTTCATATTGATTATGTGGCAGTTGCTGCAGCTCAGAGGATGACTAAGTGTTAGGTCTTTTATACAACTATAAACCTTCATTAATTAGTCTAATCAGAATCTGCTTTGAAAGGCCTTTTGTGATTTCTGCAGGATTAAAGGGCACTATTAAATGTCCTCCCCATTCATTTATAATATATGTGTTTTGGTCTTTGGGAAATAGGGCAGTTCATTAGGTATGTTTGGTTTGGATTTTCAAGTATAAATTTGTGATAGGCAGATGACAGTCAATCCCATCACTCATAAAATATGTAAGCTAATCTAGATTTCCGAATGTGATCTATAACATTGTTATCATAAAAATCAATGTAGATACAACAGATTTTCCCCCCAAATGTGACCTGCACTGGTCTGCAGGGACATGCAGATAGTGAATTTAGTATTCACATAATGTTAAATGTTGTGTGAACTGAATAGTGTGATACAGCTGTGCTGCTGAATGCTTAAATCTGATCAATGATTATATATTTCCTGTGACAGTGGTTCCAAGGTTTATATTACCATGCTGTGACAGCGAGTGCACGCACATTAGTAAAATCTTCTGGCTCGAACCACCCACACACACAGTGGCACACATGCCCCCATCTCGCCTTCCGGCCTGTTTGGCGACGCCGTAAACACAGTTGCCACTAGGTTTCAGGAGGCGAAGCTCTATAAGCAGGCCTTTGTGAAGTTTCTCCCCCGCCATGCTCAGGAGTCGGGACCGTTGGCCACCCAGTCCCGACCAGGTCTGGTTTTCTCAGGCGTGAAGTGCAAAAGGAGAGTGTGGCGAGCCGAGCACCCTCTTGTAGAGATTGGGGTGGCACTCGCCGCGCTTCGCAGTCCGCCTCAAAGAGACTGGACCTGAGGAGCATCATCTCCTCGAAAAAGAAGTCCTGAGGCTTATGCGCCCAGGACCGCGGGGGTGTCTCCCCCCAGGGAGGGTGCGTAAAAATTCCAATAAGGAATGAAGACTCCTCCCGGGCACGCTCAGGAGGCCGTTGTTCAATCTCCGCCACCACTGGTGTTTCGGGGAGCAGCGGTGTCCAGCGAAATGTTAGGTGTTCGGTTCCCTCCTGCCATGTTTCAGGATGCCGAACATCTAACACACCCCCATCTAGCCGAAATGTCAAAACTTTCAGAGAAACTGGCTGCGTGGAGCCTACTCCCAAATATGTCTCTTCAGGTACAAAGCACTGTAGAGAGATAGCGCCCCGTTGACCAACCAGAGTGTGATTTTTAGATCTAATATCTCTCCTCGACCATACACCGTAGGTGATTCCAGTGAGGAGGGTTCTTCTGTCTCAGGTGCAGGGGACAATATTTCATCCAAGGGGTGAGATTTGGAACCTTCACCTCTGGTCCCTAAAGGGACCAATTAAGAGATGCTGGTCTTCCAGTCAGTGTAACTGAAATGACCTAGGGCTCCCTCCACTAGAAGAACTTATGCCCTCAAATGGAGTGTATTTGAAAGTTGGTGCATGGCAAAACATGTAGACCCAGCTTACTGCCAAATTGTTTCAGTGCTGGAGTTTTTGCAAGAAAAGTTGTCCTTGAGCTTATGCCCTAGTACTCTGAGAACGTACGTAGCCGCCATTTCGGCTTCTCATGTTCTGATCGATGGGGTTTCTGTGGGAAAGCCTCCTTTAGTTGCCCGCTTTACTTGTGGAGCTAAACGGTTGAGGCTGCCTAACTAAAGCAATGGTCCCTTCTTGGGACTTAGCTATTGTGCTCAAAGGTTTGGTTAATACCCTTTTCAAACCACTACAGTCCGAAAAGGACTTCTGACCCTTAAGATGGTTTTTCTATCGGCCATTACTTCTCTGAAGAGAATTGGGGATTTGCAGGCTCTGTCAGTTTCCCCATCCTTCCTAGACTTTGCCCCTGGGCTAGTCAAAGCTATTCTGCAGCTATTCTCACCTGATTTATCTTCTGTTAGTTCCATTCTCGACCATGGATCCAGTTGTTCTCGCAGCCTTCTGTCCTCCACCATTTACAGCTCCGGAGCAGGAAAGACTTCACTTACTGTGCCCAATAGGTGGTCTTCAGATTTACATCCACTGCACTAGCCAGTGGCGTAAGTCAGAGCAGTTTTTTATATGCTATGGGGGCTGCAACCAGAGGGCGTCTGCCACTAGACAAACGCTGTCACACTGGGAGAGAGATTCCATTGCCCTAGGGCCCATTTGACCAGGGAGCTTGCCTAATCAATTGCTCTGGCATTTGATGCAATTTCACCAAGTGTGGGATGCGGCAGGTTGGTCCTCTCCGCACATATGTTAGATTTTATAGTTTGGATGTCCATGCTGCTCCAGGCTCTCGAGTCCTCTGCATCCCAGAGTCATGGCTGAGACTTCTTTGATGATTGTGCTCACACACTACACAACCCTGGGGGTCCAGACACTTTCAGTGCAGTGGCATTGGTATTCTCATTCCCAATAGCGTTTTCACACAGCATCGAGTGTAGTTTTTGAAAGGGAGCATATCTGGTTACTTTGCTGTAACCCTGTATAATGAAAAAGTGGGAACGAGATCCTGCGCTCCAATGCCTCACTGTAGGCATGACTGGACATCCTTTCAGACAAAAATTGACTTGAGGATGTTTCCGGTTTAGGCCTATTTATAACACTTCTTCAGATGACGTCACCTGACCAAGGTTATATAAGCCAAAAGTTTGATGTGTTTGATACACACGTGCTTCACAACCGGTCGAACAAGAGACGTTCTCAATAGCGTTTTCATGCAGCATCTCGTTCCCTCTTTTTCAGGGAACAAGGTTACAGCAAAGTAACCCGAGACGTTTTTGGGGACTCCGTAAACTCTGCGAGGGTCACCTCACATGCTTCATCGCAACCCAGAGGACCTAAACTGAGTTATGCCCCATGGATCCACGCCACTTACTCCGGATGGCCACTAAAATCACTGTTCTGCTTTAGAGCTTAATGACGCTAAGGCTGCATATACCATATTTAAACTTTATTGCTGAACATTGTGCTAAATAAAGACTGTTAGTGCTTGTGGAATCTGGTTCCTGTGTTTTCTCTCCACTTGTCAACCTGTTACACTGGTGTAGAATGCAGGTAAGTGGACTGAAACCGAGCCCACAAAGGGGCAGAACTGCATGAAGAGGAAAACCATATTCCTCCAGAGAAATGTCTAGGACATCTCCTAGAAACCAGCGCTCAACAGCAGACGTTCTTGGACCAGCTCTCAAAGGGTCTGCATAACAATATAGAGGCATTCTTTCATAAATTTAAAAAGACTGCGGAGCATGGGCACTCACATGTGAGACAAAGTGTGCCTTCTTTTCTCTTTCCATTGAGGATGTGGACATGTATGATCTGCTCAAGACCACAAGGTGCATTAGAATTTCTAGTGCTTGCAACCCACATGTTGCATCTAGACCTCAGCTGGATCAGGTAAATTGCAATCAGATGACTCCAGCCATAGTTACTCATGCTATTGGAAGTGGTGATGGATATTGTGCTTTGCTCCCTTCCTGCGGAGGAACGTAAAGCAGTAGGCATAAAATGTGAGTGACCTGAAATGTGCACTCGCAATGCTTTCACTGGGCCAAATAAAATGGTGGCTGACAGAGAAGCTTCCTCTCCCATTTCTACTCCTCATTTCCCAAAAAACTGGGCTGTTTGCGATGTGAGAGATGTCACTTACCTCCTCCGACCTTCATGCTGTTTAAGCTGTTATTTGGTCAATGCCCCTGAGGTCCACTAAACATGGCAAAAGAACCCGGTGAGGAGCAGCCTACACCATTCTGGTCAGTTATTGAATACATATAAGAAATTCAGCACAATATTAATAAAGTTCTCCCTATCATTAAACAGCATACAAAAAGCACAGATGGACCAGAAACGTGCATATGACTGGCCAGCACAATCATGTAAGTTCCAGGATGGTGATTGTGTACTGCTGCTCCTCTCCAGCGCCACCTGTAAATTCCTGGCCAGTTGGTAAGAACAATTCACTGCTGTGAAAAAAGTCAGTGACTGAGATCAAACTGCAACAGGCAGGTAAGCGCAAAAGGATTGAGCTGTAACGTGTAAAGCAGTGCATTGAACCCATACAAGGCATCTCAGCTCTTGTCCCTCTTTCGTCTGTCGAGCGGGGCCGCAGGCTAATCAATAAAGGAGAGGAACTGTCTCCCGTGCAGAATCGGGAGCTGAATGAGCAAGTGGAGCAGTTCAATGATATGTTCTCCACCAAACCTGTCATGAACTTGGTGGTATTGCGGCTGATGTTCTTGCTGTGGGCTTACAAAGAGCAGGCATAAGCGCAGAGGGTTTTTAAACATAAAGAGTCTTTCTAATAACAAAAGAAAACACAGAACATAGACCAAAACATGAACCAAAAGGGAGTTAGTGTAACACAGGCTCATTGGCGAAACACAGGCTCATTGGCGAAACACAGGCTCATTGGCGAAACATAGACAGAGAGCTAAACATAGGCTCTTTTAGCTAAACATAGACAGAAAGCTAAACATAGGCTCTTTTAGTGAAACACAGGCAGAGAACTAAACACAGGCTCTTTTAGCGAAGCATAGGCTCTTTAGCGAAACACAGGCTCTTTAGCAAAATATAGGCTTAGAGCTTAACACAAAGACAAAGAGACATGGAGCTGAAAATAAACAGAAATGAGACTAGACCAGAGACGAGACCAGACCAGAGACAGGGAGAGACCATAGACAGAGAGAGACTAGAGACAAGGGAGAGACTAGAGACAAGGGAGACTAGAAACAAGAGAGACTGGAGAGACTAGGGACAAGAGAGACTCGAGACCAGAGAGACTAGGGACTACTGATTAAGCGGGTTAGTAGTTAATAGGATTCATATTTTAAACTGTTTATTGTAGATAGGGGTGATGAACTAACTGGGTTAATAACTAAAGGAGTTAGTATCTATACTGGTTAGTATCTGATCCTAATATGCAAGACGAACACATAAGACGCTAAGCACATAAGAGGCTAAACCATACCAGAGGCTAAGCCTACAAGAGACTAAAGCCACTAGTGACCAATCCGACTAGGGGCTAAACCTACTGAAGGCTAATCCCACTAGCGGCTAAACCTACTAGCAGGATACTAAACATCCAGGGCTCTAAATAAACAGGCCACTAAACATACAGTGGAAACACACAGAATGGTACTTACATAAACCTTGAGACACAAACCACACATATTTAACAGAACAGCTCCACAACTCAAATGCACAAGAAACATACATATTACAAAATCAGAGCCTTTTTAAACATAAGTTACATAACATAACATAAACCAAACAAAAAGGAATGCCCACTTGACATTATTAATGCTCGACCCAGTTTCCCAGAACAAACGGCTATTTATGGAAGGTTTAATGAGCTACCTCTGTTCGGATGAGCTCCCTCATAACCTGACCGAGATGCCTTCTGGGAAACTGAGTCTATAAACACAAAACTACAGAACAACCTTATTGGGGACACAGTGCCCTCTAGGGGTGTTCCCTTACAAAACCGGGGCTCGTGCAAGTGGTATGCCATAACATCAAAACGCTTTAATCGTCAGCACTAGTACCGAGCCCTGGAATTCTGTCATCATGCAGAAGTTGCCAGCAGCCTATAAAAAGGCCATGCTTGACTAATGAGTAAATCATTTCCAAACCTAAACTTACATTCAGACTGCAGACTCCGCAAACATGGTTTTGCCAAAAAGGAAGCTGCCTGCCTCACGTTCACGAATGCGCCCAGCCATGCTCTGTATGCCTCACGTCACCTCACCGGCTTGCATCATCGCAGCGCAGGAGACCCTGCCTACACGGAGCTATGCCCTGTGAACCCGCGCCACTCACCTACAGTAGCTGCCACTTAAACCACTGTTTTGCTTCAGAGCGTAATTACTCTAAGACTGCATACATTTAACCTTGCTTGCTGAACATTGTGCTAAATAAAGATACTAAATAAATATACTAGTGGAATCTTGTTCTCTTGTTTTCTCTCCACTTTAATCGATAACAGCAAATAACTTGTATCTGTTATCTGGTGTTAACAGTTTTATGGTGTGGGTTAGAGAGATGCAATAATATTAATAAGAATTCATATTCCTTCTGAGGGGGTCAATAAAATACAAGTTAGGAAGAGTGCTTATGACAGGCAGGGTAGACCTTCCCATTTGGAAATAGCGTGAGACTATTATTAATGTGTTTGTCTCGGCCCTGATACCTTTACCGGTGGTACCTAATGATCGCACAAAGTGAGCTGGTTCCAGAACCTTTAAATAGACAAATAAACTCTGCTGGGTAGGAACCCGCGGATCTGGCACTTCTGAACAGTGCAGTTATGCCCCACGCAAGACCCGTGTCATCACAGTACCCCCTCCTCTATGGATGGCTTCCGATGTCCGGGAGTTAATTTGGACACTACAGTACTCTTTAATGAGTTCTGGGTCCAGTGAATGCCGAGTGAGGAGCCTCGGTCACCCAGGCTCTTGACACCAAGTCTAGTGGTCCTCCAATGGGGTGTATGGGGGGCAAGGTGCAAGGTATAAACCATTTTTGAAAGGACCTTTGATGTCGGTTTGCATCCCAGTTACCCTAAGGGGCAGAAGTAAGGAGTTGCTGGGCCTGGGGGTTGGGTGCGCTTAAGGCAGCTTAGGGAACACTGACACCCCCAGTTTGAGACAGAACAGGTTGGCCAATCAATGTGAGAGTTGTAACATTGTAGGCAGGAAAACTGGACTACTACAGCACTACTCTATGATCTTGCACCTGGGTAACCAGAAATGAGATTTGTTAGGAGTGATGCCCGAGCTGTAGTGTCACTGGGACCATCCGCTGTGTCACGCACCCCAACTTAATTGGCTGGCCAGCCAGGGAGACCAACGGGATAGCATAAAGGAGCAGGCTAACTGGAATGCCCAGTGCCTAGGCTAGCCCTCTATCAATTAAATTTCTTGTGGCCCCCAATCAATTAGTATCTCCAATTGGGGTCTCCAGATCCCGGCCCCTAAGAGCGTAACTGGTAGGAAGAGTAGTCCCCCAACCCCGGGGCTTGCGCCATGCCCCAAGCGTCACTTGACCATTGGGTCTGCTGCACAGAAGGGCAAGCCTGGCGACGCCTAGCTGCATGGCCTCTTCCATCTCTTCCAGCTCAAGCTCTAATTTAGACTCTAAATCTGGGGCAGGATGTGAAGCCCTTAAGGCCCGGTTTCCATGGACAGAGATGAGGCTTTGCCCCTATTGCCATGGGGAAAGATCGGCTAGGCGCATGGAGCGGTATTTGTGGGGTGGAGGATATGTTTCCTGCCTGGAGCTAAGCGAAGAATCAGGCTTGACACTCAGAATGGCGGTTATCCTCCAAATCCTGTGGAGGATCACATATGGCTAGCTCATCCTTTAGCTGCTCAGAGAGCCCTTGAACATATGCGGCCACAGTTCCACCCTGGGCGGCCAGGGTGCAAAACTTGACTGTGTAGTCAGCTACCAAATGCACTCCTTGACGAATAGAATGGCGGGCAACACTACACTGTTAGCCTCATGCGGCGGGTGGAATGTGGCCCTAAGTGCGTCAATGAAGGCACTCAGGGTGGCATGTTCTGGGAGGAGGTGCTGCCTCTGGGCCTTTGCCCTTCATGAGGATTTATATGTCACTATGTGCTTTTAGCATTTTAACTAGGAACGCACACTTAACAGGTGGCGTGTTGCTCTCTTTTTATTTTCCAGCATCTAAGGAAGACTGAATCTGTGTCTTTTGCATTTGTCTGGCTTGCTGCATGCTGTGTCTTTGTCTAGGACCCTCAAAGAGACATGCTGCCAGGTGCAGAGAGTTCATGCTGATTGCCTCTGCAGCAGTGTCGACTGGCAACCGCATGTCTAGATGACCGCACCTCTACCTTTTCAGAACTCTGCGGGGTAGCAGCCTGCAGATGTGCCTGTTCTGAATAGTGCAGATTATTTTCATGCGGTTCTGCCCCTTGTAAGGGAGTTCTGCTCCTTGTGTAGCCGTGTTGTTACAGTATCATGAACGTTCCCTAACATTACCCATAACACTCAATTAAAAAATGTATGATGTCTTGATTATTAATTTAAAAACATGCTTGTTTGCAAATTGTTATTGTCTGAGAGGAATAAAACTTTGGCTGTGCTTTTAAGATAATCAACTCTGTTGGTGTTGGACCTAACTCTGTTCTGACTCAAATAACTGTGGCATTGATTATTTTCCCTTACAACATGCCTTATTGTATTTTATTCCATACATATTTTATTTAAACTTAATTGTTCAGTGTATTCACCTAATGCTTGGGAAACACAAAAGGAAGATGTTTATTATAGGTGTATCATTGCATTAAAAAAGATGTAGTTTTTTGTGACTGTCTCGATGTATCTTATTGCTTTTTTTTGTTGTTTACTTTCACAATTCTAGTATGAATTGTATTTCTTACAATTCTAGAAATGTTGTATTTCTGAAACCAATGAAGTATGCACTGTTGCATGTTGACATGCTCTGCTCTGAAGCATTTGTTATTTATGTATTCATGACTGTTTGCACGAATCATCAACTGAAATTCTAAATTATTGCCAGAAACCCTGCAGTGGGAAAAATTACATTTCTAGCTGTAGCTTCTTGTAGCTTCCAGTCTCAAAGGGGTCATTCCTGTGCACCATAAGTTTTTTTTTTGTGCTGTTAATATTTTATACTCTTAACATACTCTCAATTTTTGTCTAGTTTAATATTATGCGCAGTGAGCCTTTTAGCTAATTGCATGTCAGTGATATCCTTTGCAGTGCTTTCTTTTCACAGGCATTAGTAGGCCTTGGCAGACTGCCTCATACTGAACATGAAGAGAGAAACCCCATCTTCCTTCCTTTTTGTCTTTTATCTTTTATTATAGAAGGCCTTGCTTTTATCCTTTGTACAACAATAGAAAGCTCTCACTCTTGGGTGTTCTCTTTCTTGAATGGTTTGTCGGCTCTCTGTTATTCATTTTTCCACCTTTTTATTTCCTTTACTTGCATGGCCTGCTACATTTTCATTCATTTTGGGGTTACAATTAACCATACAAAATGATGGCAAAATATTTCTAATTTGTAAATGTGACAAATAAAGGCTTAACTTTACTTAACCTTTAAGACCAGTTTTATTAACAAAATATAAGCTTAATTGAACCAATCAACAAAACACATGCATTTAAACATGCAATTGTCAAAACTATAATTTGATCCTTTCCATGGCTTTCATCTGGGGAGGATTATAAGAGTATAATATAATATAGAATATATATTTAGTATAATATAGAATATAATATTTTTACCCTTTTGTACCCAAGCATGTAGGTAAAGCCACAAAGTCTAATGAACAAAATAATACCTCTTCTTTAAATTAAGAATTAAACTATGCAAATTGGGTAAAGAAAGCTGTCAGTCATTTCGAAAACTCCCGTATTAAACTAAATCCTTAGTTTTCATCACATCTCTGCTGAGAGGATTTGTGCGTATGTATCATACCTTCAGTTCTCTTCTTTTTGAAATATGTCAAAAGCTGTGCTTAAACTGTTCTCTTGGCCATTACGAAAATGCGAACAGCGCGAAAAATTATGCAAACTTGCGTGAGGTTGTGATCAGCATGTTACAATATTGAATTCTGATTTGCTAATCGCCATTATTTGTAGTTCATAGATGATCATGTGTAGAGAGTTTTAATATTTACATAAACATAATACACAGCATTATTAATCTGGTAAGTGGGATGGTGGTTTTATAGATGGTATCGTTTTTGCCATTATTTTCAACAAGAGGAATGACATCCCCCCTCAAATCGAGGCCTGAGTATACTACACTACAGTACATGATTGTATGTATGGTACTATGGGACACACACTAGGAAACTGTCAACATAATTATATTATTCTACTATATTATTATATAGTATGCTATGCATGTAACATTAATTAAATACTATAGTGTATGTTGAAACTTTAATATGGTACTGACTCTCCTATAATATATCTGTAGTATATACAGTACTAGCATATCTAATATTTTACATGTTTTACTAATATGTAAAACACACCATATTAGACACCTCAAGAATGTTGATAATATAGACTGTGGTAGCCAGTAAGTACCTTGGTGTTCATGAAAGTATTGTGGTACACACTATAGTACCACCATGGTAACTACTTAAGTGCCATAGAACCTATCCTTCTATGTCTCATGGTGCCTACAGTATGGTATAGTAATGTATGTACTACAGTTTAACATATTAATGGCATATACTACAGTTTACCATGTTAACAAAGATGAGAAAGCTATTGAATCATTATGTGGAGCACTCGTTGGAATTGAAGAATCTGGAAAACCATATACTGTATTGCAATTGATGGATACTGTTGCAACTGTACTTCAAGTATACTGGAAATGCTACTCAAAAAACTTCTCCAGAACCTCTGTAAATTTGGGCACATAGAACACAAGAAAATGTGGCTTAAGTGACAGGGAGTGAAAAGTGCCACATCTATCCTCAACATCAAGATAGATTTTAGCAAGCCATATTTTGGCAAAATGTGCAATACCCGAAAAAGACTGAGGTGGGCACAGGAAGTTTTGGAGTGCATCCTGTAGGCGTGGGATTTCTCTCACTATTTCTTGTTTAACTGCAATACCAAGTAATTTCTCAAGCAATTCTGGTTTCTTTTGGTGATTTTAGAATTACCAAGTGAAAAGATAATGATATATGACTGAAATTACCCTAAGATGATGTTAATTAAACATGACCAGGCTTTCCCAGGGTGCTTGGGAGGTGTATAAGGAAAATTGGGACAACACTTGGATACAATGTTGTGAACTTGTAGGTAGTGAAAGAAATGAGCTGGCAGCTCATACTCAAAGGAAGATGAGCAAAATTAGGGTTAAAGATGTTTAAAACCTTTATCTTTCCATAATGAAAATGCTAAATCTAAAAGTAATTTTTTTTATGCAATGAAGTGGGTTTAATTGGAAAGGAAGAGTAAAGTGGAGAAGATATAGAGGATGACCTGCAAGACAGTGACTCTAATTTGCCAATGTTTAATAGTTCACATGAGCTTATTAAAATTTTTTTGGGGATTTTTGGATATGTGCAGCCCAGTAGTATATTTGAGGATATTTTCACCCCAAAGAAAAGAGGTGATGCTTTTGTCCAAAGTATTTAGCTAGGAATTAATGGAAAAAAATAGTTAGAGTGATAATTTAATTTGCATTTTGAATTGGCCCATCTCTAAATATAAAGATTTTTCATCTGAAATAAAAGGGGAGAGGTTGACATGGAAGAGATCAGGTAGAAAGTGAACAGTTATGTTTGAAAGGTAAGTTTGAAGTTTTAAAGCACTGTTGTTGAATGGGAGCATATACAGTAGAGAAAGAGGCAAAATGATCCAGAATTGTTAAAATGACAGGAACATACTGTAGGTTGCAGGGTTTTATACTGACATGCACCTTGAATTAAACATATCAGACATTTTTCTATTGCTTTAAAGCTTAACATTTTCAACTCAGTATCACAATAATATCTTATATATATTTTCTTTATATATATAGTTCTTGATTAGAATGCAGGCTGAGGAGAAATGCACTACATTAGAAAGCTAATTAGCCCAGAAGGCTTTTTAGAAAGCAGTTGGCCCCCCCTCTGTTTCCAGAGCTTATCACAGATTTTATCTGCTCTGGCCATAATCTAAAGGCTGCAACTGACTGGCTTTTGGCCCTGCTGGTTGTACACACACACATACACACACACAGAACTCATTTGTATTCTCCCCTACACCATTCACCATCTCCCACTAAGTCTCTTTCCTCATAAGCAGCAGACATGATCTCTTTGACACGCTAATTCTCATTTAATTGCTTTTTTTCTTATTTCTTTTGCCTCTTTCACCATTTTAATGCATAATGCCGCCAAAGGAAATGAGACAAAAATAGAGTGACTCAGACAGACAAGTGGGAGACTGAGCATGACAGCAGAAGAAGACTGCTTTTCCCACCTCTCTATCTTATTGTATTTGGTGATGTATACTGTATATTTGTGAGAAAAGGAGCTTTTATGCTGTATTAGGGCATTTTCCCCGCTCCTGGGGTACACCGTGATGTAATGGAAAGCAAATGGACGTAGATAACTAGAACCTAAACAACATCCTTTACGTATCTGAAGGAAGGGAAAATTGTAAGTCTTGTTTGGTGATATGGACATAGTAAGTAGATTAAATGTTTTGCACAGTTTTCTGTTTTGTGGAAAAGGGTAAGCTATCACATTTATATGAAATGATACTGTAAAGGTGGCATTCACACAAACAAAAGCTGTGCTAGTCACGCACTGCTGGCAACCAGATGATCCCACGCCTCAAGTCATCAACCCTGCAGCAAGACTGTTAAGGCTTGTCTGCTCAAAGCACACACACCCAAGGATTGCCATCAATCACTCATTCCCCCCTTTTTTATTTTTTCTCTGCCGCTCCCTTTCTCACTCTCTCTTTTTCTCTCTGGAATAAAGCACAAATAATGCATATGCTTCTGGCATGTTTTGGGTGTGTGTCTGTACCTGTATTCTGTACCTTTGTTCTTCTATTTCAGCATGGCTCTATGTCTGTTTCTTTCAGTCTGTGTTTCTTTGGTTGTGCTACGTGGTTGTGTTCAGGTTTTTGCAGTGAAAATATTCTTAAATCCTTGAATGCACTTGTTTCATTTGCATAAACAAAATTAATATCCGTATAACCACATTCTGCCCTGCGCAGAATGTGGTTATACTGAATATCCGTATACTGGCTATGCTAATGTATGACCGCATGCTTACGATATTAGTATTATATAAACATTGTATATTATATATTGGGATTGTCTTGTTTTATAAACATAAATAAATATTTGTTAAGTAAATGACATTTCGTGAATTATATAGCCAGGTATTTTGTTTATTTTTGTTTTGCTAGCTGAAATAACTAGAATAATTTACACTCACTTTATAGCCCATTGGCTAGCTAGTTCACATTTATTTGTACATTCCCATTAAAGGTGCTTCCAGTGACCTATTTGTCCTTTTAAGTTTAATTAAAATGTAATTAAAATTACATTTAATTACTTTTTATTGTTTGCTATGTACACTTCCAGTTTGGACACATTGTAAAACAATGCTGTTAATTGCATCTAAAAAAAAAAAATAGTTCAAACAGTTGATATTGAAATGTTTGAAGTTGGTAACTCTAAATGAACCTCCCTGCAGCAGATGTGAGTTTTGTTCTTACTTTCCTGGGATGGACTTCATTAGAGCCAGTTTCATCATGGTGCTTGATAGTTTTTGCAAATGCACTTGACAATATGGTAAAAAAAAGAAAAAAAAAGAAAAAAGAAACAGAAAAGTTGGCTTAAGGTTAACTTAACAACTGATTTCTGTTGTTGAATAAACTACTGTACTGCTAAAATAGCATGGATCATTTACTCTTGCATCAAATGATTATACAGGTGATCATATTAAATGCATTTTACTAAACCCTCCCAAAACAGGAACACATTTCCAAACTTGCCTCCAAATCATTTTGTTTTCTATTCCCCTAAGAGAACAACTAGTAAACTAATAATTTCAAAAGGCATTTTTTGTTATTTAAATATTTGGCAAAAGGAAATTGTTTTTCAGAAAGAAAAAAACATATCCATGATGATTTGACAAAATGCATTTTAATGTGTATTTTAAAAAATGGTAAGGAAAAGCTATCTGTAAAAGATGCTAAACCATGCAGTTGTGCAAAAATGTGTGCTTGTGGCCCCATTAATGTACTTGTGGCAATAGTGCACCAGTGGTGAGAGTCTAACCTCGACAAATTAGGCACTTTCTTCTTGCATGAATGAACCATTTTCCAGTATAGTTACTGGGGGTCAATTCACCCAAATTACTCCACTGAATCAGATCCAGATCATTAAAAATGTTTAGAATGAATACTGAGGCCTCACTCTACGATATGCAGTATTAATTTAAAAGTAACATAATGAATCCAATCAAATATGAAGCAAATTTCTTCAACAGACTCCATTGAATATGGAAATACTGTAATTCTATAGAGATTATTACTATTTATTTAAATAGATTGGGATAAGACACTCTGTGTGGAGCGTGGCAGGTATGATTGCTGTATGGTGGTAATGATCTTTTATGCTTAATACTTTGCTTAAGACTGGTGAGAAAATCAAACTGTATTGACTTCAATTAAATGTCAATATGCTTTCATCTCATCTCACAAATGAGGAAATCAACTTGCTCATTTGTTCTCTATGTTTTGTTTAATTACAGACCAACTGTAACTAATAAACTAATAAAATGTTTGTGGCCTTTTTATTGTTATTTCGATGTAATTGTTTTGCACATTGATTTCTTTTTGTTTATTATTATTATTATTACTATTATTATTATTATTATTATTATTATTATTATTATTATTATTATTATTATTATGAAGAAGAAGAAGAAGAAGAAGAAGAAGAAGAAGAAGAACATAACTAGCAGGTAACATTAGACTCTTATGGCATAAGTATGTCCAAATATTTTAAATACACCAACATCTATTCCCTTAATTTATCTTGCCCTCTGAGTTGTCTTTTTTCCTTTATTTATTCTGATTGCTGGTGAGTTGTAGAAGCTAAATATTGGATTTGAGACACTGCTTGTTAGCTTGTTATGTACAGAAAAGGAAATCCAAGGCAAAATATTTTTATTGGATTTACAGATCAATCTAAATGCCTAAGATAAGACAAGACAAGACAAGACAAGATAAGATAAGATAAGATAAGATAAGATAAGATAAGATAAGATAAACTTTATTAATCAGACACTGGGGAAATTCACCTACACACCTGCAGTGTATTAAGAAAGAAAAGCAGCTTGACATCTGGAATTTGACATCCTTAAGTGCTTCTAAGTTGGGCTGACTGACATTTGCTTATTGTATGGAGTGTTAAGATCTTAATAGCTCCACTGCTAGGGTCATGAATGGAAGTGTGCAGCTGTGCTGCTTGCAATCGAGACCCACCACAGCAGGCAAAGCTGTTTTTTTTTTTGAGCTTGAGGCTTTCATTCAGCACAATCACTCCTCAGAGAGCCATCGATTTGGAAAGAAAAGCATGTCCTATTTAAAGGGCAGTCACAATCTCTGTCTGGCTTTCATATTATCAGTCAGCCTTGGGTTGTCATGACATCAGCAGTATAATACTTGCAGCCTATCTTTGCACTGCCTTTTTTGTAAGCATGGATAGAT
The DNA here is from genome assembly GCA_011419295.1 of Clarias macrocephalus. Classification (NCBI taxonomy): domain Eukaryota; kingdom Metazoa; phylum Chordata; class Actinopteri; order Siluriformes; family Clariidae; genus Clarias; species Clarias macrocephalus. The sequence goes on along the minus strand of JAAGKR010001974.1, from coordinate 3,127 downwards.
TAATGTATGTTTTCTGTTTGTTTGCACAAAACACTTTGTGCTGTTTTTAAATTAGATGCACTATGTAATTACATTAGTTCTGCAGGTGTATTGAACTGCAGAATGACTCATAATAAATGCTCATGAATATGCACAAACTGGAATTTGCAACATTCCAACACAGTAGTCTGCTCTGATTGGTAGTCTGCAGGAGCAGATCAGTGTTTTGTCTGTGCAGCACTTTCTAGCTGACTTTCACAGGCATGAAGGAAGGTTATTTCTCAACTTTTTAAATTTGGAGCTTGGCATACATTATGGGTTGCTTTCTATGACTTACATTAGGTTGCTGTTGGGATGCTTTTTAGGCTGCTCTCATTGAGGGGTCACATACACTTCCTGCACAACCCTCTTATTTCATCCAGGTTTCCAGTAGCTGCAGTTTAGGCATTGGGGTGTTTCAATCCAGGCGAGAAACCTACCACTGAGCCACTAATGCCTACTGTATACAATATATTGCTAATTGACCCTAAACATTTTTTTCCTCTTATACTGTGCTGTTATATGTAGCACCATGGTCCTGGAGGACTGTTGTTTTGTTTCATTGTGTACTGTACCAGGTGTATATGGTTGAAATGTCAGTAAAGCTACTTGGTTTGACCTTGACATGATTCGATGCTTCGTTTTCAGGTGATACCTTTTAGTAGAAAAATGACATCGAGATTTGGCATTGTAAAAGAATCAATGTAGCAGTCAGATGTTAGCAGTCAGTTTTAGAAATAGCCATGGAATCAACCAGGGTCAGAATTAATAAATTATAGTGAAACATGTACAGGACGAGGTATACTGGCTTTGACTGGCAACACAGTTAAATCACAATAAAATAAAAAAACATCTTGTTCTCCCTCGCTCATACTTCAACAGGGTTTCTGTAATGCAGATATTTTACGCTGTGTGAAATACCTGAAAGGAGACCTGAGAGTTTTATAGCTGATATATCCTGTGCATTTTTCAAAGGCAAACTAAAGTAGCATAATATAAAATACTGTAATTATTAAAGTGCAGCACCACTTGGTCAGCCATTATGATAAATAAAAACAAACAAACAAACAAAACAATCAAATGTTTTATTCTGTTCTGATAACAGATTGTTACAATTACAACCTGGTGAAGCACTCCTCAAAATGACTTTATTAATAATAGCCTAGCTTCTGGCATTGTAGCAGCAGGTCTATAAATAGCCACTGTGACCCTAATTCTAGAAAAGCTAACAAGACAACAAGTACCTAAAGTCTCTAACAATCTGTGCAAGTCCAATTCCAATCTGGATTCTAATCATTCTATAGCACTAACACTTCCTTCACATGAATACTCTTAGTTTAAATTCCATTAACATTTTTTAATAATCATCAAAGTTTTAATGTTTAAGCATTTATCCCCATGCCTTCACATTCATTTGGATATTATTAGAAAATGCATGGAACCTTTGATATATACCATACTACCATACTTCTCACATTTCTCATATTTCACTCTATTTTGGTCATGCACCCACACATGCTTTTCTCACATGCTCTAGTCCAATTCATTTGTGATTCCCAGATTTAGAATTTCATGGGTGGCAGGTGTTACAGTATTGTAGTGCCTAAGTATTGGAATTTACTTTCACAGGTTCTCCTTGAAGTCTCCTTTCTCATTTTGTAGAATAACTGCTCAATTCCATTCAATTACTTTTCTCAGTCTTAGCTGTCTCTCATTGGTAACTAAGCAGTTTTTCTTTTTTTTCTTTCTTTCTTTTTTTTTTTACTGTTCCTCTTTTTGTTTTCTGACTTTGCATTTGATGGGTATCTATCTATCTATCTATCTATCTATCTATCTATCTATCTATCTATCTGTCTATCTATCTATCTATCTATCTATCTATCTATCTATCTATCTATCTATCTATCTATCTATCTATGTATGGTTGGTGGGTTTCCTCCATTTACAACAGTAACTTCCCACAGACCTGCCGCGCTGGCTAAGTGGCCTGCGCAGTGGCCAGAGGGATTTTGAGCTATTCTTCTTGCAGAATAGTAGCCAGGTCATTACCTGATTCTGGTGGGGGAAAACGTTTTCTGACTTAATCCTTCAAAACACCCCAAAGTGGCTCAATATTATTTAGATCTGGTGACTGTGCAGGCCATGGGAGATGTTCAATTTCACTTTCATGTTAATCAAACCACTTTGTCACCAGTCTTGCTGTGTGTATTGGTGCATTACCATCCTGATACCCGGCACCACCTTCAGGATACAATGTTTGAACCATTGGGTGCACATGGTCCTCCAGAATGGTTCGGTAGTCCTTGGCAGTGACGCGCCCATCTAGCACAAGTGTTGGGCCTAGGGAATGCCATCATATTGCAGCCCAAACCATCTTTGATCCACGTCCATTCTTCACTCTGGGCATGCAACAGTCTGGGAGGTACGCTTCTTTAACTCTCCCGGATGTGGGAAATACAGTAAAGGTGGACTCATCAGAGAACAATACATGTTTCACATTGTCCACAGCCCAAGATTTTCGCTACTGGCACCATTGAAACCGGCATTTGTCATTGGCACAAGTGACCAAAGGTCTGGCTATAGCAGCCCGGCCATGTACATTGACCCTGTGGTGGTATGCTGATATTACCCTGGATACTATGGCCCTTTTTACATCACAAAGACTTGCTGTTTTAGTCACAGCAAGATGCGCACCAACAATTTGTCCTCTTTTGAACTCTGATATGTTCAATTCAATTCAATTCAATTTTATTTCTATAGCGCTTTTAACAATGGTCATTGTCTCAAAGCAGCTTCACAGAAATTAAAAGAAAATGAAAAGAAGACTTATGGAAATGTATATATGTGTAAGAAAAATGTGTCTAGATAATGAGATTGTCCCTGATGAGCAAGCCAAGGGTGACGGCGACAGTGGCAAGGAAAAACTCCCTGAGATGGCAATAGGAAGAAACCTTGAGAGGAACCAGACTCAACAGGGAACCCATCCTCATCTGGGTGATAACAGATAACAGAAATTGTATAACATCATGTGTGTTATGCAGATGAAAGTTCGATATAACAGAAGTTATTTAAATTAACACAAAGTCCAGTTCAGTTCAGGGATGAGTCA
>JAAGKR010001973.1:92491-107551 GCA_011419295.1 Clarias macrocephalus | reverse complement strand
TAGATGATGAGGGAGTTGAGTGAGAGAGTATCTTTACCCTGAGTGTAGGGAAATTCAGTGCATCGGGGTGCCATCCTAATTCAATGTCATCTCTTATGACTGGCAATAAAGAACTCAGGGATGATAGCAGGATGCCAGTGCGGTCAGGTGGTTCTTGTTGCAAATACCGCAAAGTTGTCAGTATCTGTAAATATGGGTCCGCAGGGATGTAGGCCTTGCTTGATTTCACAATGATGATCTCTTCAATGTTGGCTACTGTTCAGCATGTTTTGTTTCAGGAGATGGCACATAGGATTTTAAATCATAAGTCGACCATCATCATTAACTGAAAATGCATTGTAAGCTGGCAGTTATTTTTTTCTGCAGTGGAAACATATTCATTGTTAGATGTCCAGAAACATTACCTGCTCTTTATCCAGCCTTAAATTGTTAGATTTGGGGGAGTCTGTGCTCATGATGGAGTCTTGTGCTTGGTTAAATAGTCCAGTGCTTTATTAAAACCTGGAAGGATAGTCCTGAGTTGTCAGCTTTCTGGTAGGAATGTATCAACGTATCAAAACATTAATGACTGTGATTGGAGATCATTTAAGCACTTAGATGAAATTGGATCATTAAAAAAAATCTGCTGTAGAAATAGTGAAAGTAAGAGCATTCCCACACATACGCACAATGCAAGCACACAGAATTGGGACTAAACAGCTGTGTGGCTATTAGAAAACCACTTGTTAGTGAGACTAATGAAAAAAAGGCTTCAGTTGGCTAGGGCGTGGCCTTTAGAGCAATGGAAAACATTCATGTGGTCTGATGAGTCCAGATTGACCCTATTTCAGAGTGATGTGCGTGTCAGGGTAAGAAGGGAAGAGCATGAAGCGATGAAACCATCATGCATAATGTTCATTGTACAAGCCTCTGGACACAGTGTTGTGATCTGGGGTTGGTCAGGTTAAGGCTCAGTTATATTGTATGGCAATAAAATGAAGTCAGCTGATGACCTGAATGCACTGAATGACCAGGTTATCACATCCATACATGTATTTTTTCTACCTTGATGGCATGGATGGCATATTCAAGGACTCAAATTGTGAGAGTGGTTCTGGGTGGTGAGTGGTTCATTCATAAGGAATGATTTTCATACAGGGACTGGACACCACATTGTGCAACCTTTTTTGCTTCTGGCTGTGTGGTGCAAGGTAGACTTCTCACCGTCCCACCATGCTAAAGGTCCAAGTTGGATTTCGTGCCAATGCCCAAACCCAGCCACTAGGTTGCAGGGCATCATCAGTGCCAATCTTAAGCCATTATAAAAAATGGAAGGGTTGTGTCAAGAAGTGCATTTGGCATAAAACCTGTGGCAAGTTAACTGTGCTGATCAGATTTTCCACTGTGGCAACCCCGTAATGAGAGAAGCCAAAAGTACAACAGTGCATACTTATTTTTTATTCAGTACTTGGTTTACTGGTGGATCAACAGTTAAGACTCTGGGTTACTGATGAAATGAGTTAGGGGTTGTGCGAAACCCTTAACCTTTGTGCTCCTGGGATGCTGAATCATGGCTGAGCCTGTGCCATGATCCTAGCGAACTTACAACCTGGCATTTGTTAAGAAAAGAATTTTACTGCGTGTCAAAGTCTATGACGCAAATAAAGGCTTGTTCTTCATAAGACATCATCCAGTGTGACGCATCGAAAATGTTCAGTTGGTTTTAAAAATATACCTGGAAAATCCCTTCATCTGCTTTGTTCTGCTTATTTTGTGGGCTATACTCAGCATAAAATGTAAAGAGGATATGTCATTCTTAGTTCATCAGAAACGGACAAAATAAGAAATTGGCTTCTGAAATTTGAGGAGCACAGCAGGAGCTTATTTTAATTTTGAGAATTTGAGATAATGTTTACATTAGATGAGTTAAATACTGTAAATACTTGATTATGCTAGATTAATGCTAGATTATTTCCAACACACACTCAAATTGGATATGAAGAAAAAAAAATCACTTCTGACAATACGCCGTGCTAGAGCAATATCAAAGTTTTATTTTAAAATTTAATATAGAGGAACAGTAGTACAATTGAAACAGAAAGGAAAATGTTTTAATCTTAAAACCTTGAAGGAAAAAAAAAACATAAAAAGAGTAACCTGATTTTGCTTTGTGTATGAGGTGAGCTGAAGGCTCGGTTTGCATCCACTGTAAGAGCGTTGAAAAATACATCTTTGAAACGGCTTTAAAAAAATACAGCTGGAAAAAACCCTTCATCTGTAGTGTTCTGCTTTTTTTTTTCGTTGATTATACCCACATATAGCATAAAATGTAAGAAGGAAGTCATCTTAAATTCATCAGAAACACAGACATAATATGAAAGAAGCAACAGAGAGTGTGTGTGTGTGTGTGTGTGTGTATGTGTGTGTGGGTGAACAAGCACACAGATGAACAGGAGGAAAAGATGGAGGAGAGGACATTAAAAGCTAAGCCCAACTTCCAAAACCTCAAATCAACTTAAATATCTATTTCAATATATATACAGTATATGTGTATATAGATATTTCATATATATATATTTCATCTATATATAGATATATCATATCCCTCCCACAGTGATTGAAGGTAAATAATACAAACAGGATGAATATCTTCTATAGAGCTTTCAAAATACATGTTCATCTGAAGTAAAGGGAAAGATAGACATACTTTGTATCATTATAGCACTTCAATAAATCCACTGCATATGACCAGAAACTGCTGTTCCTAGATTTCAAACCACAAATATTTCTTATAAAATCTGCTTGATGAATTAAAAAAAGAAAAACATCATAGAAAGGATTTAAAAACAAACAAACAAAAATAAAACAATATATGCATCTAGGGTAAAGTGAATGATTTTTAGAATAAAAACATTTAAATCTGACAGTTACATACACACAAGCAAGGATTTACACTAAACAGGTTACCTGGCTTTCTCATACATTAATTCAACATTAATTAAACAACCATTTTGGTAGGACAAATAGAAATTAACAGTCTTGATTGCATTTTGGAATCAATATATATATATATATATATAATATTAAATAATGAAATGTCAAAAAAAAAAAAAAAAAAAAGAATTTGCACATGGACAAAAACAGTTTTCTTTTATTTCCATCCAGACCGGCTTTGGGGAAATAAGGGAAAAAAAATAAAAATAACGAATGTAAAGTAGTAAGTGCGTGACTATGACTCTCCGTAGAGCTCCACTTTACATTAGCATGACAAAAGTGTTTCTTTCTCGGCAGACAAATACAACATCGCGTCAAATAGGATAATTGTAAATAGTATCTATTGGGTTTTTTAATGCATGAAAATGAAGTCTCTAACAAAACAAACTTCATACATCCAACCAATCAGCATTCTTCGCAATTACGTCACATACACACATGCACTCACATCGTTCAAGTGATTATCAGTATGCTCAGTACCTCATTACGCCAAATCAGGAAGGTCCAAAACTTTGGGTCGTTGTTACTGTACTGCCGGTAGATTTAGATTAAAAAATAAAATACAATAAAATAAAAATGGTATGTAAGTGTGTGCATGTGCATTAAATAATAATAAAAACAAAAACAAACAAACGATGGCAAAGCATACCTGATCGGCTCTTTAGCACAACAGTGTTACATACAGAGCTGATTAAAATATCTGAGTTGAGTAGGCTTTACGATTATTAATATCATATACAGCTTTTAGGTCCAGTATTTCAAAAACAAGCATTACAGCACCAAACGTTTCCGTCATTTGGCAAAATTCAAGCTTTAAGTGAATGTCAAAATGCTCTATAAAGTGTTACGGTGATGCTGTGATTCATATAAAGCTAGCAATAATATATTCCCATTATACATTTACTTTTTTTTTTTTACATTTTTTCTCTGCTTTATGTTTACTCTCAGCATTTTTCAGTAGTTCGCCTCCTGCCAAATCTCGGTGTGCGTTCTGCTTGGCACAATGGCACAGCCCCAATATAACTTAATCATAAATATGGCTGTGATCTATTAGAGTCACAAAACAGATTTTTTTGGTTCCAAGATTTGTGCAGGAAAAATAAAGGAAAAGAAATATAGCTCGTAGATCTCTTATGATAGCTAAACATATCTACACAACTTGAAAGGAAAGAAAATCTTCCTGTAGGCAACATCTTCAATGCCCTGGTAAAGTCAGGACAGTCGTAAGTCGTGGAATTTCAGACTTGCCAGGAAGCGCAGCCTAAAACGGAACCTCTCTCAACAGACACGGAAAGAAACTAACAAAATCATAGCATTTTAATAAGACCATATTAACTTTCTTCATAAATTAAATAATATCTTTAAGATGATTGGCCTATCGTAACTTAAAACACTGTACACCATCAGACCCTAGTAAAGAAGAAGAAGAAGGAAAAAAAAATACATCACTGAAAAACCTGATTTTCATATATCATAATTTTATCTCTTTCTCTAACAGGCAGCAGGCCTAGACTCTGTCACACACGTAATCTTTACATCTTCAAGTCCCTATCTACCAAACGTATTTTTTCTTTAGACATACACACTACTGTGCAACCGTGAGGTTTGATAGCACTTTGGAGTTGTTGATTGTTTCCCAGCTTTTTTTTTTTTTTTTTTCTGAAGTTGCATTGACATTAGTCCTCCTCGGGGGTGGCACCTGTGTCACCCTCGTAGTTGGATTGGTCGTTGTCGTTGGGCTCCTCTGCGTCTGCCTCCTCCCCCATTTCCTCATCTCCTTCTGCATTCTCCTCGAAGTCTTCATCGCGGCTGAACTCCAGCTCCTGCATGGCCTCTAGGCCTTCCTGTGTGGCCTGGTGCGAGTCAGCACAGTCCACACACACCCCATAGCGGCGGGAGCCGTGACGGATCCCCACGCTCGCCGCCAGCATGAAGATCTTCTTACACACCATGCACTTGTACTTCTTATCTTTCTTGTGCACCTGCGAGAGGACAGAGAGACTTGTTACAGCTTTATTAACAGACTTTAAGCAGGGACAGTTTGAATTTTCCTGCTTCCTCCCAGTCTACTCCAGCAAAACTCCCTGTTAACCAGCCGATATCAACATAAGGATTACATTTACTTAATTTTTCTTTTTTGACACTTAATTCACCCTTGAATGAATATGCAGTAAGTATGTAAAAGCAGTTAAAAATCATGGAGTCAATAAAGGAGTTTAGATGGAGTGATAGGCAGAAGTGTGCTGCTGGAGGAGGATACGAGCATGAGGGTGGGTCATAGAGGGGAGAATATCAGACAAGATATGTAACACAAAGTAAAGAGGAGTCTTTCTTACCAGGGAATGTCTTTTGACGTGCTCTCGGCGGGTGAAGAGCTTGCCGCAGATGTCACAGCTAAAGGAGCGCACGCCCGAGTGGATGATCAGATGCCGCTTTAGTGTTCGTCTGTGCTTGGCTATGTAGTTACAGTGGGGACACTTGAGCTTATTCAGAGCAGAGTCAGATGTTTCACCTAGGACAGAAACACACAGATCATCAGTGAGCTGCCTTTTGCACCAGTTCCTCCAGCATACACATGAACATCTGGCCATTATAACGAGCCAATTTTTTCTTCTCCTCCACATCTGTATTTGCTTAATTTTCTTTATGCGCTATATCAAGAGAGGGGCAGGTTCATTTGATTGTGTCAAGATATCATGTTTATGGGTGATGAAAGGTGAAGCACGGCCTTCTGTGTTACTTCCAGACTGTGCTGGGCAACCCAGTAAAGTATCGTCAGTTGCTATGGTAATTTCATACCCGAAGCTGTAACTGTATTACTATAATGCAATTTTCCCAATGAAGGAGGAACAAATGAATAAAGAGCAAGGTCTACTTCTTTGCACTGCTTTTAAACTGACTTCAAGGACATCCAGCAAGAGAATAGCAAAATATAAGCAACTTTATAAAACCTGTAGCAAACAATGAACTCTGCTGGGACTGGGGTGCTTGTCTTATACCATGGTTAAGCAGAGCTCTCTTTTAAAGTCACTTTAATGTGACGGGGGAATGGGGAAGTCCAGCTTTGTTTGGCCCAAAATGGCCCAAACAAAAGAGTCGTTAAGCAGACCGCCAAGGGGCTGACGAGAGCCAGATCACCTGGGAATTCCACATGGAGCCCAAGCACCCCTACATGTGTGGACTGAAGAAAAACACATCTCTCTCTTCCCTTACTGCTTTCCAGGATTAAAATTAAACTTCAACCTGCCAGTATAAGTTAAGCAGGTACAGACTTTGTCATTAAAGCGTGACTGGACAGTTAATCATCAAACTAGATTTTGAAATTATACAACACTGCTACAGTCTGAGAGGGGAAACAACTCAAAGAGCATTATAAGCTGTTACGCTTCTCCCCAACTCTCTTTGCCGGGCATTTTGGAAAGCCAGCTCTGTAGTGGGAGAGGAATATAACAGACTGAGGGATTGAGTGGTCTCCACCCTGTAATTGCTCCATCTGTACACTACCTCAAAGCCCTTGAGGACAAATGCACTTACCGGTACTGCTTCTGCCTGCACTCATTATTAAATGCATCTTATGTGTCATAAATACTTGACTAACTCTTGAATGTGCACGAGTTCCAGACTGTGTGTCTTTGGCATGTGGGTATATTGGTATAATGTGTAAATGATTATCAGAAGTACCGGCAGTGGATCAGCTTTCTCAGGGTGTGTTAAGGGGCTGGTAGGTAAGCCATTAGATCCCACTGTAAGGGCCTGAGCTGCCTGGGTCAATATTTGTAAAGGCAGTAACGGGCGCTCTGTATTAGGGAGGATTAGGGCGGGATGACCCCTGGCAGCTTTGCACCTCGGAGGACTGAGGGGGGAGTCAATGTGTGTGCGCGCGTGTGTGTGTTCGTGTGTGTAACCAACCAGCAGCTGCAAACAACTCAACTGACGCCCTTTTTGAACACAATTCAAGTATTTACGACAATGAATCCTGCCCTGTTCACTGTGGAGCTTGAATCTTAAAAGCTAAGCAGCACTACAGTTTCTCCTTCAGATTTCTTAAACAAAACTCAACAAGCTTACTGCTGAAATAAACAAACAAACAAAGAAACAATCATGCATTCATACATAAACAGCATACTTCAGTTTTCAACCTTATCTCCACCACAACTGTAATGTATGGGCAATTCCCACGGACAATAAGTGTGGTGTTTTTCTGTACTAGGAAGATAATGGAAACATGTTTACTCAAAACACAGGTCAGAGGCCAGTCAAAATTTTGTATAAACCATGAATTCTATCGTCATAGGAACTTGTAAAATACCCCAAGTTAATACAATATATTTAAAAGACAAAAAAAAAAAAAAACACGGTGTATTGTGATGTTAAAGAAAAATCAACACTGTGCTGTTTTCCAAATTTTCCATCATCAACACCACAAGTGTTTTATTCCCCTTATATTCCCCACCTTTTTGCCAACAATGACATTTTCCCCTCATTAAAGAATGGCTCATTATATTTTTAAACATGCTGATAGTTATATATAATGTAGTGGAATGTCTGTGAGACAAGTTGGTTCATGTAATTGCTTGCGGCTCCACTTCTTTATCTCCTTTGCTGTTAATAAGTCAAAAAAAAGCACATCTTGCCACTTCACAGAGAAATGACAAAGTGTAACCCCCTCTGTCTTGAAGTATCTCTCATGCAATGAAACCTAAAGTACCTGCCTGAAATCAAATTAAACATTTAACAGAAATCGTCTTATTAAAAAATAACACTGCCAGATTATTATGTCCGTCATACTGTACAAAGCGCCTATGAAGGAAGATGTTACTGTAGAAATTATAAAATGAGTACTAAAATGAGTACATTAACATAAACCTGTGATTTGATTTGACAGCTTGAAATACTCAAAGCCGACGTTAGAAAAAAAAATCATTAACACCTTTTTTTAAACAACACAGTGACAAATTTATACAATTCCTGCTTTCTGACACATGAATTAAATTTTCGGATGGAACCATTTGCACTGTGGACCCACAGCTTCTACAATTAATACAAAATAAAAACAACTTCACTATGCCATCCATTCATACCCGTCTCATTCAGAAACCTTTACGTGCAGTATACGATCATGCATTTAAATGGTTTTCACCAACTCCCCTTAGGCTACCATTACAAAGGAGCTTAAAAAAACGGCTTTTACGTTCTTTTCAAAGTAAAAGGTGTCAGTTATTGACTGTATTAATCGCTTATAAGCTACAGATGCGGTGGGTAGAGGTAAGGCCAAAATAACTGACTGCATAAAGAAAAATGCTTTGAGTCTAGAAGTGTCAACACATGCATAGAGTTCAGATCTTGGATTCCAGACTTCCTTTATAGAGTTATGAAGGATCTGACCTAAACACATTTAAGAGCAATGAAGCACCCACGGTTTACTTTCATACCATACCACTTTAACACGTAATATCATTTCAGTCTTTAGTGTGCCGAATAGAGTCGAAGGCTTGAAGAATACACAGGTTTGTGCGATGTCAGGAAGGCAGAGGCAGCCAGCTTAATAAGGACCCAGACTCACTGGCTCGACCTCTAATTAAAAGGAGGGATGGCTCATGGCCGTGCATACTACACACCCAGCTACACTGACAAGTAGAAAAGCAATCTTGATGTAAGATCATGGCTGGCATGATGCCATAGGCAAAGGTCAGGGCACAAGTATGAGGGTGTGTCTAAGAATGTGCTTGGGCAATATTGGAGATGCCCCTATTAACAGGAAAATGCCTGCAACCAAGACAGATACGACAATACCATAGAACAAGGAACACTGAACAGTTTCAATGTTAAAACAACCATTTTGCTGAAATATGGAACATTTTTGAGGCACGCACATGGAAAATTGAGTTATCTTAAGATTAGTGTCAAACTTAAATGCTCTACCCACAACCTGTAGTTAAAGCTCAGAGCATTTCAGCCATTTTTCTTTGCTTCTTTTTAATAAACATATATAAGTCTCAGGATTGTGCAGTATGGAGGGACATATCCTTTTTTTTTTCACCACAAAAGAGGCAATATGACGAACAGAAGTTTAAAGAACCCAAACATGACTGAGCAAAAATTTAGAGAATAGATCATATAGGCATCATAAGTACATATTTATTTTTTTATTATTCTTTGTTGACCCATGCTGTGTTTCAGGTGCGTATCCATGCCACTTGAGTTTTAAGGGTTAAAGCACATGATGCATTCTGCACACAAGGTATCAGCTTTAGAATCTTGATGTTCAGTCTTGACAATCACATTGGCTAAAAGCTTTTCAGAACTATTAATGTTCCATGTTAAAAGAAGTGAACACAGTATACAAGTGGAATCAGATGTGACGCCTGCTTCGTTGGAATGAAAGCCTGCAGCTACATAAGCCTGACCTCTGCTTTATGCAATCAGGTTTTAATTTTCAAAATATACTTTATAGCTACTAGAGATGGGAAATTTATACTGAAATCTATTCAGTTACATATTGTGATTCTTTTGTGTGGCAGGCAATTCATGTGTCACCACACGGAATCCAAAATCTATTTTTTAGATTATTATTTTTTTTATAAATCACTATTCTTTATATAATCATTATACTTTTCTTAACCGAAATTGTTAAGATTGAAAATATTTCTGTGCCAAAATAGCATCAAACTTTATTTTGCCTTAGAAATAAGGTCTTTTTTATTTAGAAATCCAGGTTATTGGGGTCATTACTGTTAGAAATTTTGATAACTATACTAACAGATAAATGAAATCTAAGGAAATCAAAAATAATTTGACAGAATATTAACATTTCCAAGTTCAATTTAATATCAAGGTCATCTGAATGTCAAACTCTGCATGTAGATGGTATCAGCTTTTATCACTGAAGAGTAAGACCAAAATGCTCTTTCCGTGGTCAATTTCATGGAGGTTAATCATTCACGGGAGAAAACATTCCTTTCTTTTTAAAACCTTTTAAGAAAATACAGGAAGTCATGTCAGTCTCAGACTGTCCACTTCCAAATAATAAACTCCTGTTTATGGTAACAACATACCATATTTCAGGTTGAGTTAGCCAGATAGCATTAGCCAGTAAAGCTATATAACTTAATCAAATGCTCTAATCCTGTCTGTGTTAGTCAAAGTTAAAGAATCCCTTATTTGAACTAACTTACAAAACCAAACTGACTCAATGCTCTCATTTAGGCCAATAATAGTAATAATATAATAATAATAGATACGTAACATAAATAAACATTTGTAACTGAACCTTTACGTGTCTGCTTTTAGCGGGATTTTTTTAGGACAGTCAAGATGAAACATTAATTATAACTTAAAGGGAGATTCTTTAACAAAATGAATCTGCGATTCTAATCTAAGACACTTTTTTTGCCAAATTTAGCGAATATGCTGGCAACAACTCTGCCATCCATGCGTAGCCCTGCCGCTGTAATTGAAAAACATACAAGGTGCCACACTACATTATTCCAGCCAATCAGCAATCAAAAAAAGAACATTTGTCCCATCATATGGGCTCACAACAAGGTCAGAACAAGAATTGGCCTCTCTCCCTGTCTTACTCTGATGAGCAGCAATTCAAATAAAACATGTCAGGTAAGTGATAATATATATATAACAAAATGTCAATCTAAACAAACCATTACTGACTGAGAACCAGTATGGCTCCTCTGTGCAGTGTGACCTCGCAGGTAAGGTCACACATATCGCTTTCCCGGATTGTTGTCATTTGTAATAGTAACACATCCTGAAAAGGCAAAGTGGGCTACTGGTGTGTCAGAAGAGTCAAGGACAACAGAAAGCACCACACCCTTTACATCGTCTGGTTTCTGTGAATAATAAGTACTATTTAGCATAGTCACGACTCAGAACAAAGCTACCACCTTATTCAAATAAACCCCTGTGCCTCAGGCTGTGCTCACATGGACTTTTTGATACCCGTTAAAAACGCACCTGTTCCCATTCATTTCAATGAGAATGGCACACTGATGGACGACATGCGCTGATGTATGCAGATGCCTAACAATTACATCCATAAAACGTGGAGGGTCACCACGTTTACCTTTTTTTTGGAACCTACTCTGATGTGGTCATGAGATAACCTATAGAAGATGCTTAAAGGCAATTGGTTTCATTTATTCATGCCAAATTCATGGATGATGGGGGGGGGGGGGGGATGTGTTTTTCAGTACATATGCTAAAATCTGAAGTGGTTTTACCTGTTTTCTCTGATAGATAGGAGTAGTCATCTCTAGTGTAGGATGCTGACGGTTGAATGAACATGCCTTCATCGAATCCCTCTTCTGGCTCAGGTGGGATGTTGTAGACAAAGCGCCTGGCGATCTGTTTTTTCCTTCTGCCACTCCCGGGCTCGTGGCGCTCCTCGCTCTTCATGGCTGCACCAGTACCTTGGGGCAGCTCGTTCCAGACGAACACAGGTGCTGATCCCTGTGTCTGCGTCTCGCCTGACTCCGCAGATTTTTCTCTGCCCCAAGTTGAGGTAGCCAGCGGTGGCACAGCTGCGTCACTCGGCTCCTCTTTCACCTGCCCGCTCGCCTTAATCGACAGCTTGGACAAGATGCTGGTGGCCCAGAAATTGCCAGGCTTCTTGTCGTCTTTGGGCACAGCACGCCGCTTGTTGTAGTCCACAAGCACCGAGTCAGGGGCTTCCTGCTTGATACTGATGTTCAGAGCATCTTTGATAAAAGCACGGCATGACTGCACAACCTCACTCATCTGCAAGTAGCTGGCAACTGACATCACCTCAATGGCGTTCTGGCTTGTGAGCAGCAAGTTGCCCGAGTACAGGAAATCCAGGATGACTGAGAAACCCTGCACTGCAGCCACATCTAGGTGTGTTACTGTAGTCTGGTCAAGGTTCTCACTTTTGGTCAAGCAGTAGAGGGTCTTGAAATAGCGGCTTCCTGCTACCAAGATGTTCTTGTGCGCACGGAAGACCTGACCGCAAACCACAATGCTCACATCACAAAGGATGCCACTCTTGCGCTGCTTGTCCAGTTCTTGGAGCAGCTGGTAGCAGTAGGAGTTCTCATTTGGCTTGTTTCTGTAGTCCTCCACCTCAGTGCCCTCTGTGTCTTCTAGCCTCTCGGGTTCCTAGTGGAGGCACAACAACAACAAAAAAGGCAAACAGGGTTAATGCACAGTGTAAACTCAACGTGGTGGGGATATGGTGACACCACCACAATGATAGAACTGGTTCAACCAGCTCTTAAACTGCAGCTCTGTGGGAACTGTATATCTCTCCCGAAACCCCCCACTCAAACAGAAACTGTATCACAAGACACACCCTAAGCAAACCATTTCACTCACTGGTCAAAGCCTCTGTAAGCCCTAAGATTGATTTTGGGTCTCCACCCTTTCTCTACACCTGTACTCAGTAGTGGTTGAGAACTCTTCTGCCTCTTGGGTAAAAAAAGAAAGAAAGAAAAAAAAAGAGGTAGAACAGACTGGTACCTATTAGAGGGAGTACTTGTGTGCTACATTTCTGGATCGCAAAGCAGCTGTCCTAATCCAAAGAGTCATTTATACCACTTAGGCACAGAATTTTCCCCCTCCTACCACACAGCTGTGTTTTCTGCTCGAGTAATTTAGATTAAATCCATTTCTCGGGGCGGAGGCCATCCAAGCCTCCTCCACACTGCGGCCCTTGTCAGGGTGGATAGGGTTATTACGGTAGCATGGCTCCAGCGGCAGGCCAGCGGGCAGGGAGAGGAGAGATAGAGGGCAACCCTATTTCTCTATACAATGCCAGCCCTTTCCTCCAGGCTCATTGTTCAGTGATGTTGTGTGGCACACTGAGGCTTTGTGCTCCCTGTGTCCACAAGGACTGCAAAAGAGTAAACACAATATGTGCAAAATTACTTCATTATGAGGTGACCAATCTAACTAGCGCTGGTGAGTTTATGTGTGATCAGAATGGAAAACCCAAAGGAGCCAGATGGGCATGGGTTTGAGTTAGAGGGGGATGTGAAAGACCAGGGGAAATATAAGGCAATGACTGTCAGCTTGTGGTGTCTTATTGTTCTAGATTATTTCCTCCTTTTTCCAAAGTGCGTGTTTGTTTCAGGGAGACACTCCGACACTGTGCCTCACCAGAAACAGAAACAATGTTCTCATCACTGAGAGGAAAAGAAACACTGGCGCAAATGCACTTCTCTTTATTTCTTTCTCATAGTCTCTCCAGCTCTGCTCATCCTTTCTCCAGATGTGCCACGTGTTAACACAGAGCAGGAGAACAGATGCTTTCAGAGGAGCCCCAACGCTAATTTTTCAAATGAGTCTGTGGTTACAGTCAGATTCTGACATGGAGAATCCCCCCCCCCTCCCCGACACAAATACTGACCACAGAGAGTCAAGGCTGGAAAAAACTCCCCTGATCAAGAGTAGTCAAACAATACTGAAACTATTGTATTAACATAAACTAAAACTAGTAAGTATGGTAAATACAGGCTGACAGAGTGACATGAAACCCACTGTGGTTTTTCACGTTCTGGTTTCACACCTCAGACTTTCGTTTTGATGTGGAACCGGAACACAGCAACCACCACCTCTGATATCACCTTTACCGATGTGCTTCTCAATTAGAATACAGATTGCTTATGATGCTCATTCAGCTCAGATTGTAAACAAGCATCCTCAACCAAACTGTAAACCCTTAGCTTAATCATACACCACTAGAGGTGCGCATACTAGATACAGGGTGACTCGGGGGAATAATGCTGTCCCCCAGATTGCAGGGACAGCAGGTTTGTTTTTCTAGTTTAAACCCCACCCTAGGCCAGCCTAGCCCTAAGGCCAACGCTTGGTCCCCTCACCCAGCCTTTTTCGCAGATGCATGAACAATGTAGCAGTGTGCTTGACCCAAGGTGTGGGTGGAGAACACCAGGCTCTGGGCCTCCCAACAATGTGGAGAGCTCATCGATAGAGAATTCCACAGAGTCCTCTCTCCCCCCTAATACACACAGGCCTACATTTCACATGGGGCAGACAGGGGAAGAAGGGTGGAGCCACTGTCTTTTCTGTAGACACTCTAACCAGGGATGGCAACTTTGAGGACAATGTCCAGACACAAGAGTGAAGCAACCCAGATACCCCCCCATTTGGTTAACTGAGTTACAGCCTCTGTTCCACAGCGTCACATCTGCACATGCAAAGAAATGTAGGCTATTCTATCACTGATGAACCATATCTTATAGATGATTTTACAAAAAAAAAAGAAATTGTGTTAATTTAGGCTGTATTTACACTTTCTTATTTACACACCTTTCCTAGTATAGATTTTGTAAATTCTAATGTCCAATAAAAAGGGGGAATAAATCCAATTACTAATTCAAAATCTAATGTCAAAATTCTTCATTCATTTAAACGCAAACATCAGATGCAAATCTAAAACCATCTTAAATCCACAGAAAGAAAGAACCAGCAATCCCATCTATAGCCATCTAAATGAGCAAGAATGGACATCTCAGTCATAAGTTTAGACGTGATGTGCGCTTATAGATTGTTTTTCAGAACACTGCCCTAACCGAGATAAGGATTAATGGTTCATTACAAAGCATTAATGCTCACAGCATGTCCATACGTGAGCTCTGAAGATGATCATGGGCGTGCTTATTGATCTCTAGTCCCTTTAAACGGGGGGGGGGGGGCAGTCAGGAGGTCATAAGATAAAATTTATTTAAATGAGATCTTGCCATGGGCTGAGCATTGGATTCTGTGAATCAAGCACAGATTGTCACAGAGCTCTTGATTTAGTGGGGGGGGGGGTCACACCCGATCCAGGATATGAGCAATATAGATATCTGGAACACTCATCTGGCACAAAGGCTGATTTAGAAGCCCTAAAGGGGAAGACGGAGATGTGCCAGAGGTCATTTTTTCCCAGAAGAGGAGGGGGTTGGGAGGGAATGGGTTGGGCTGTGGCTCCCCAAAGCCTTCTGGGTCAAGCTCTTAGCATTATGACCTCTGTAGAAATCAACTAAAGTACCAAGGCAACAAGGGCTGATAATTACAGTGCAATAAGCACACTGGGGGGGGGGGGGGGGGGGG
>JAAGKR010001973.1:0-92392 GCA_011419295.1 Clarias macrocephalus | reverse complement strand
GGGGACCTGGTCAACTGGAAAGAAAGGGGAGCACAGATAACCTGGGCTTTACACGATTACAACTAGGACATGTTTTAAACACGTACACTTGCAAATACATTTACATTTGTGGAAAAAAAGACCTTAGAACTTAATCTTTTTCCTTGGATATGCACTATCTTGCGTCTTATAGTCAAAACACCACAAGACAACCACACAGCCAGATAGTTAATCCGAAATTGCCAGTTAGTCCATGTCTAATATTACGAGATACAGTAACACAAATTAAACCTAAACCTTTAAATTAGTACACAAAAATAAAGTGCCGAAAGAGGAAAAGATAACTGACGCCGTTTAATCCTGATAACCAACAAAGATAGCCAGCTGTCTGGTAAATACCACGGAGCACCATCGTTAGCAGACATGCTAAGTGGCATATTAGCCAGTTTTCCCCTAGCAACTGTTCGGCTAACCTACGCTAGCTACCTAGCTAGCCTGCTAGCGCACTAATTTTATCGATAGAAAAAAGTCCGTAGAAACATGAAAACTTATTTACATCGTCATATTAACGTTTTACTTTAAGACAACCCGGGGAAAACAAAGTTTTGTAGGGTATTTAGCGGCTGTCAAATAAACTCGGAGCCAGGCTGTGACACCTCTCAGGTACCTGTTTGGTCGGGTCGTTCCGGCCGTGCTCGGAGGACAGGTGATGTCTCAGCAGCAGAGCGCGCTTATAATTCCGGCTGCCTTTCACCAACTCGTCGCTGTTGTTGGTGGCGATGTTGTGACACCACGAACAAGACATGAGTCCCGTTTCTTGACAGAATTTTAGCCAGGGAAACTCCTGTAGCCAGGAGGCTTGGAAAAGCGAGTGTTTCTGAAGCAGCGTCTGAGGTCTCATCTCAACCCAGGGCTTTCTGGCGTCTCCGCCGCGCGTCGCCGCGCCTCGCTCGTCCTCTGATCCCGCGGCTCCGTCGTCCCCGTTCATTCCGTTCCCGGTGCCCCAGCTGGTCTCGGCCCTTTCTCCGGGCGTTACGGCGGTCCAGCCGCGGGTGTTGACAGCGTCTTTTTCGGCCGTCCGCTTGCTCCCTTCCGGGTCTTCCTCCTCATCAGCCTCCGGCTCTGTGCTATCGCTGACCGACCCCCCACCCTCTACTTGCCCGGGCGACGGTCCTTTTTTTGCCCCAAGATCTCTGTCGTCGTCTTGATCCGGCCTGTTGCCGTTAAAGTGTCGGTCGGTCCAGGCCTGGGCCTCGCAGCTGTCGCCGTTGCTGCCTCGGACGCCACTGGAGCCGGTCGCGGCTAATCCGCCTCCTCGGAAAGCCAGCGACCTGCGGTTTCGCTCTCCAGACATGTTTTTCTTAATAAATTACAATCTTCTTCTTTTCCTTAACGAATTATTTCTACCAACCGCTCACGATTAATTCAGCTTCTGTTTAGAAATAAATACCCCGCATCGAAATGATCGTTTTTTGCGCTTTGGCCTCCTGGCGAGAGTATGTAGGTTATGCGGAAATAAATAGGGGTTTTAAAGGCATAATGAATTTCAGGGTTCTGGCTGCGTCCGCGCAGGCCCTGCAGAGGTCGAATGGCAACGACTTTCCCCACAATGCATCACGGCTGGAGTGAGGGGGGTCGGGGGGGCTCGCTTTAAAGGAAGATGGGGGGTGACTAACTACCAGCGAGGGATCTTTTGTGTTGGTGACTGCACCCATTTTCCGCATGCTTTTCATCTCAGGATTTGCTTGTCTTGAACCTGTAAGTCCTTGTCTGCCTTTCATGCCTCCTGCTAAGCGGAGTTTTTGAAGAACTGGCATTAAAAACAGACGCGCTGTGTTTGTTTTAAAGGAGAAACACAAAGCACAGGTACAGAGAAGAAGACTGGCGTGTGTACATAGGTGCGTGTTAACAGGTGCGACAGAGACGAGGCGCTTTATCTATTTTAGGACGAGAGAATATTTATAATATAAAATAACATCAACGTCTGAAGGGGCATTTTAGGAGCGACCATTAGCCCAAATGTTTATAAGTAATTTATAGGGGGAAAGTGGGGATTTCTAGATGTTTGGATTGTAAAATCCAAAAAGAAATTGTTAAAATGAAAATATTTATGGACGAAAAGTTTTCTTTAAAAAAAAAACGACAATTAAAAAAATATTTTATGTAAAAATTACATTTATATTTATTACAATGTATTAAATTACTTATGTTTTTTATATGCATTATAGGCTGACCATTATTAAAATATTCACAGCTACTAATTAGAAATTAGTTTA
The DNA here is from genome assembly GCA_011419295.1 of Clarias macrocephalus. Classification (NCBI taxonomy): domain Eukaryota; kingdom Metazoa; phylum Chordata; class Actinopteri; order Siluriformes; family Clariidae; genus Clarias; species Clarias macrocephalus. Next base: position 90,137 of record JAAGKR010001973.1, on the reverse strand, counting down.
GTATTAGGCATTATTTATCTACATAAAATTCTATTTAAACAGTGGTATGTCAGGTGTGTTTATTATTTATTTATTTTGCCATGATTAGCTGAAGGATCTCGTGGCCCAGTGGGTGGCGTCCTTTCTTTCTTTCACTTCTCTGTGCACCAGCAGGTCGGTCCCTCCTGCTGTCATGTTACTAATGAGGGCCGTAGTCTCTGGAGAATTTTCCTCTTCTCTGTCGCCTGATTGGGGAATTTGAGACTGTGTAAAGGAGAGAAATTACCCAGCTGTGCTACTTTCCAGAGACTTGTCTGAGATACACACCATTCTCTGCATGCAGATGAAATAAGAATACTGTTGTTACAACTTTATTACTGCTACTACTCTTACAAGAAATGACACACATAGTAACTAAGTAATATTCATGTAAAAATAAATGAGTCATATGAAAAACTAAGTCTTGTGAAAACTAAAGACAGGTCAGATCAATCTGATATCCAGTAACCATATAGGCTGTTACCAGCATAACATGGTGGATTAAAGCTGAAAAAAAAATTTTTTTTTTGGTTTGCAGTGCTTGCATATAATAAATAGTATTTTGCTATAATTGTTTTTATTGATATTTTTACCAATAAATCATGCCTCAATATATATTGGATGTATTCAGAAAATAAAATTATTTTTCAATAAACCATGTGAAATTTTTATTTTATCATGAATATGTGTATATATTTGTTTTGAAACAGACCAATGTACAAATGGTACAAATGTGGTATAAAATTGGTAGAAATATATTATGACGCATAAATACACAATCAGATTTTAAAATGTTCTACTGAACATTTTACTTGAATTTTAACCTTTATTGTCAAATATACCCCTTTAAAACAAATATACAGAAAAAAAGTTATTTTATAGAAACCCCCGTTTTGCCCCTATTGGTTAGTGCTGGTAAAATGTGTTGTGCTGTTTCTGAGCCACACCCTGCAGTTCACCTGCGGTAGGCTACAGATCGGACAAAAGGTTAAGGATTTGGAGCTGTTGAAGGATTTGCATTTATGTGGTGTGAAGGATAAGGAGCATGGTTCTGAATGAAACCTTTGGTTCAGATGACAAATTTCAAAATCTTTATTTATGGATTATGTTTATCTCTGGTGTAATTGTAATCATGGGCAATTAACTTATCAAAAAGATACAAAGCCCTCATATGTTACATTTTAAGTCCTACATTTAAGCTAAGCAAAAAATTAAAAAAGATTCTGGACAAAATTCAGGGTGTCTCAAAAACTACATTGTATTAGGTACATTTATTGTTTTAAAACTAATTACTAATAACTAATAACCTCAGAAAGTTAAGGTTAAGATGCAATGTGCATTTTCATTATAATAAGAAAAAACATGAAATGTTTCACTATCAGAAGTATTTATGTTCTAATGTTTTAGAAAAAATATTTATTTTGAAGAACTTCTTTGTGTTTAGTTTATTTTAAATAGTCAATTTGTTTATCTTTTTTAATGAACAAGATTAGACATTTTTTCTAAACACTCAAAGAAATTTTTTTTAAATATAACTATAACAGTACATTATTTTAATATAATGATTTTTTGTGCGCGCGTGTGTGCGCCGTGCGTAATGACGTCACACGCGACCCCACCTCTCTCTCTTGCCCGCGCCTCAGCTTTAGCTTGTCACAGCTCCAAACTGCTCTAAAGTGCAGCTGAGGAAAGAAATCAGTCTGAACGAGAAAATATAAGTGTTACAGCGGGAGTTCACACAGGCATGGAGGGATACGAACAAGGTGAGTCCTAAAAGTGAATTTGAGCAACTGTACGTGTGCAAACTTGCGTAAAAACTGGAAGAAAGTTGTTGTTACCTGTTTTGTTTTATGTCAGAAGTTAGCTGCGTTTAGCTAGCATGAGATTGGACATAGCGAGCTAATCAAGTATCTCCGGGGCTCCAGGTGAAGATGTCAGAATGAATAATGATAAAGATTGTCAGTGTGAGTATCAGTGTGTGATTATCAGTTGACAGGAGGAACTGCAGGATTAACTGCATGTACCAAGGAAGGAAGTTTCAAAACTCTTTCACCAGGAAGATTAATGCTGCCAACTTCTGCATAACACTCAACTGTTTCAGTAACAACACTGCAAGAGTGGAAGAGTTGTTCTTTCACCACTATTCTCTCATCACCACTGTTAGATAAATATGGTAAATTATAAGTTTTTGATTGGCCTCAATTTTCAATTATTTTAAGAGTGATAGGTATCCTAAATGCAAGTTCACACACACACACACACACACACATGTATATTTGTGTGTATATATTATATATATATATTATCATTATATATATCATTATATATATATATATATATTTGTGTGTGGGTTATTGAAATCACCTGTCACCCCCCCCCCCCATTACAATATTATCACAATACCTTGGTGCCAATTCGATAAAATTGGGATTCTATAAGTATCACGATTTTATTCATATCCAGATTCCACGTTTAATTTTTTTTTTTACAATTTTTGATAATGTAACGCCATATAAATGCGTTGTTGTTGCACCACTTGGAATGTTCTGCCCTCAGTACCGGAATCGTTGAGCTACACATTTTGCTCCTGGGCTGCCGGTGATCCAGATCCCGTCTGCCCTCCGGATCTGTCTGACTTGTCCTGATTCTGGTTGGATATGTCGTCGCATGAAGGCCTGTGTGGCCTGCTTGGGACGCGTGTGGTGACTGGAGACGGTTCCACTTTACCATGAAGACGGTCCTGACCTCGACTGATGCAGACAGCTGTTCTCTGAGGACTTGTGACTGCAGTCGCTCCATAGTCAGAACTGGAATTTTACCTGAGTCTCCAATAACAAACTGAACTCCATATTAACTTAAAGACATCAGCTGTTATATTGAAACTTCCAGCCACCTAACAAAAAGTATGACTGCAAAAAAAAAATTCCTGCTATCATAATATCGTATCGGGCCGTCCCTGGTGATTCCCATCCCTAAATGTTACACACTGTAGCGGACAGTGTTAGGGGTTTTGTACCAGTCATTTCAGTTTCCGTGCTTTTCCCTCCATCAGAGCTTACTTTCTCATAACATGGCTGCAGTAACTGAATATCATGATGAGCATAATGTATCATGACTAGTTAAAAGTGAGCAGTTTATGTTTACTGTATTTAGGATTAGATATATTTTGGACAGAATCCAGTTTATTCTCTCTCTTTTGTTTCAAGAAGCACTTATTGCCCAGCTACAATCCAGCCGTTCCAGATGGAAAGAGGAGTTACAATAGTTCCTGGACCACTTAGGTTTCTGCAGTCACAGAATCACATACCATAATACTGGTCTAATGAGATCATCAACACATGCTCTGATGTAAGGTGCTTTCCTCTGTCAGTTATGGAGAAATGTGCATATTAAGATTAAGATTCAGTTATTTGTCAAGAGTACTTTACAGCACAGTGGCATTATTATTTTTGTTTTCAGTTAGGAAGTTGAAGAATCTATGTGTATCTTTATATCTAATCTGATGTGCAGTTCGAATCTCCAATTCGAGTAGATGGCACCCTGATCTTGTGTGACTGGTATAAAAACAAGATGGTTGCCGAGTGGTCAGACTGCAAGCAGGAATAAGTTTGTGCCCATCTATGGCTTTTTTATACATATATATTCATCAGGTTAAATCTTGCCTATTGTGGCATATCATTTTATTTGTATTTTTTTTACACACAGTGATTTTGACTACCACTTTCCGTGTTAAGTTGGTTGCAGTGAAACTGTTCAACACTTAAAAATAGAGCAATATTTTAGCCCAAGGTTGCTAGCCAGAACATGTCTGGTGTGAACAGCAACAATAATAATAATATAGTGCCTTTCACAAATCCAAGGTTGCTCTACATAGTTGTCAGATGAATAAAGCACATTAAAAGCATGAAATAAATTAGCATGCAGGATCGAATAAATAGCTGACAGTTTAATGAAGAAAACGTGACTATTATGCCAGATGTGCTCATAAAGTCACCCATTATGTGTTTGTTCTATTCACATTTAGTTCCAGTGTAAAGTAAAGAATTAGACTTCAAACAGCTGATCAATTCTCTATTCTGATTGGTCAGAGGTGATCTTCTATACTTATAATAAAACTGTAAAGTTGGCATGTCTGTACATTTGAAGATATTTGTGAAAGGATAATTTGGGGAGGTGTAAGATGAGTAATAGAACATCAAACTGGTTTTTGGAATTTTTGTCTGTTTGTTTGTGCACGCATCACATAAAGAATACTAAATAAATTTTTTGGGAGTTTTACAGGTGTATTTGGCCGAGGTTTAGGTAACATACAAGCTTTGTTTCATTACAGTCGGCACATGTGAAGAGAAGATGTGCTACTTTTAACGTTTAAATGGAAAACGCCCTTATATCATAAAAAATTGACCTAAAAAAATCATTAGTTCATCTTAATTCAACAGATGGCACTGTACATTTTTAAAAACGTTCTTATGAGTGTGCAATTGAAATCTACGATCTCACACCTTCATTCCCCGCACTTCAGTGTAGCACATAAAATTTTAGTTCATTTCAAAATTCAACAGATGACGTTGTACATTTTTAAAAACATGCTTATGCAAACAAAGTCGCGGGCGCATCTAGTTAAGTAATATCGCACTCGTCATGATGTTATTCTGGATAGCTGCACTGATCAACTGTGATGTGGTTGTACGCGCGAGGATGGCTATGACTATTGCACCTATTACTTTTTTACATCATTCATTATCAAGAGATTAAAATTTTCTCCTTTATTTAACCAGTTATTCTTCTAACACACACCCTTCCACACCCGTCGGAACTCCTTGAGCTGGCAGATGACAGTTTTTTATTTTATTTTTTTATTATTATTATTATTATTATTATTATTATTCTTTATTCTTACCGGTACCATTACCCAATGGAAGAATGAGACGAATAAACCATGGATTTATGGATTTACTCTGTGTCCGCGCATTTTGCTTTAGAATGTCAGCTAACAGGGTGCTGGGGCTGAATCCTAAGTAGTGGTGAATGTGCACTGTGCACTGTGTAGGTTGTAAGTTATAATCCCTTGTTTCACACACCACTTGTAGTAGTACCCTCGATCAGGAGTTCGAACAGGATTTGGGATTCAGCCTTGTTTTAAAAGCTAGTTAGTGTTGTAGTAATTTGGAATGACTTAGAAGTTACTAAGGAGACAAAGTGTTTAAGATGACCTAATGTCAGATGTGGTTTTTATTTATTTATTTATTTATTTTATTTATTTTTTTTTTTGCTGAAAGTGCTTCTGTGACTGGTTATAAATTTATTTATTTAATTCTTTTCCGCCTGTTGCTCTCTCCTCAGTACTGCTGACCCTACTGACCTACTTTCACCCATGCTGGCGACCAACAGTTATTGTAATTAACGATTGTTAGAACACATGTGATGTGACGCAGAGTGATTTTTATATATATATGAGCATAACAGCACTGGGATGTTTAACTATATATCATCACTCGTGGAATATCTCTCATCAGATTACTCAAATGTCATAAAAACAGTTCTAGTCTATTCTTCCTGATAATAACTGGGACTCAGTCATTATTATGGAGATGCTTTCTGTAAGAAGATTTTCTTTTTCAAAACTATGTTGTGAGTTCTGTGAATTGTAAAACCCATATTTCTAAGGTAGTTATAATAATTTAATCATTTCAGGACCAGTTGACTTGGCTATCTGGATTTGCATGCAACTCAGCAGTAGCTTGTATGGGTAAGATTTGTAAAAGTTTATTAAGTATGGATAAATATATAGTGTTACAAGGGCGAATTAAAATTGAGCCGCACTTTGACTATAGAATTTATTTGAATTAACTTATAGAAAAAACAGATGCATAGTTTTTTGACATAATTTCCTTGCTTTTCAATAATTTTTTTCCATCTGTCACCAAGCTTTTGTATTCCCGCATTAAAGATGTTTTACGCTGATATGTGGGCCACGAATGCACTGTCTTCACTTCTTCATCCGGAGTGAGCCTTCATCCTTGTATGTCTGCATAGGTCGGCAGATTAACCGTGGTTATTTACAAATGATGTGCCATATGTTCCACTGTCACTCGTCTGTCTGACAATCATTTCACATGTACGCACAACGTTGTTTTTCAGGCGTGGACGTGGTTCAATTAGGTCCAGCTTCTACTTGATGGCTAGCACTTGTGCAGCCTTTCTTGAACCTCTCTATTCATACACACTTCTTCGTGACAAGACATTTGATGCTCTGATATATAACGCCCCACCTTCGCCCCCCCCACCCCCCCGATGTATGACTTTCACACCTGCACAGCAGCGACTGTGGAGATAGTAGCCTTGAACGGTAAGCGATGATAAGACAGTGCGGCCAACCGAGGTTTGAATATAACCTGACTGCAAATAATTTTTGACTCGCCCATGTAAATAAAATTTAACTTTTTTTTCGCCAGCTAATGAAATCAAAGCTCTTCCTGAGAAACTCAAATCGTTTAGATAGACTAATGCAGAGCCTCGTGTTTCTTATTGCTAGTTTGACAAAAACAGCAAATTGATTATCAGTAGCAGTTCTACTGAATGAGTCAGCTTGTTTACTAAGTCACACAGCTAACCTTTTATATTTCTTCAAGATTTCCTGTTTGCCCTATATCCAGTACAGTATGACAAAAAAAAAAAGTATTTTTGTCTTGTCAGTGACGGAGGTTAGCTGAGCCTTTCCAGCGAAATCTCCTTCCTGCCCTCATCTGTCCTGCAGTGAAGCCATCTGCCCACTCCTCATGTTCGCATACTCGTGAGCCGTGTCGCTGCAGCCGCTGCACAGGAGGCCTCGTCTTATTTAAACAGCAGGTTGCAGGATCAAGGTGGAGGTTTTTATTTGTTTTCTGTTGTAGAATGTGTGCTTTCTATCAGCAGCATTCACACCTTATCAAGGCGTCTGCTCAGAAGAGCTGATGTGTGTTTTAAGTCTTCACACGCAGGCCAAAAATACCACATGCTGCCCAATAGAGCAGATACCACAGACCTTTCTGTAGTCCATATTACTCCCTTGTAATATTGAGGTTACTTGGGCATTTTGGAAGTAGATTTCAATTAGGTGCATTGGATTAGTGCAGTGGTCTGATCATACTGGACTGGTGACTGGCCAAATATACATGATCATTATCGTTATCATCATCATCTTAGCTACCTGTTCTTGACTTACATGTAAGAAATGACATGACCGGACATGCTGTTATAAGAAAATAATCAACAACAGGGCAATGTGATGTGGCCCGCCAAATCCAGACCAAAATTTATTATTTTCCTATAACAGTACATTTCGAAGTATATTATTTCTCGTGCACTATACCAGTTTGCTAACATAAATATTTTTAATACGAAAGAGTGACACTATGTATGTTTTATCTAACTGTATGGTTAATTCATGTTATTGGTTGGTAGTCCGCAAAGCACTAAAGTTCTTAGCATTTAGCAGCTAAGAAAAGGAGTTCCCTCACCTCTTTTTTTTTTCTTTCTTCCTCCTCCCTCTTGAAGTTATAAAATACGCAGCTTGTCAAGTCAAGTGGTCATGCAGTCATCTTTGTCGTTGAAACCATAGTTACAGTTTCAGTTCTGTTGTTTTGACAAAGCACTGACACTGAAGACTCCTTCATAAAAATGCTAAATAAATGTCTCCTCACAGAAAACCTCATATAAAAAAAATAATATATATATTTATTATATATATTTATTATTTATCATATATATCTATTAATATTAAATATTTTTGTATCACTAGGGACCAATCCATAAGATATTATCGTGATTCCTCAGTGACAATGCAATTTGAATTGGGATTCTGTAAATGTCACATTTTTATAAATATCCTGATTTTTTTAGAGTTTGTTACAATTCTAAGCGAATTTAGTAAATAATTTGCTTGTACCACACAGGATGCTGTGCTACCTGCGAAGGTGTAAATAATTTGGAGCCAATCACCTATAGGAATGTAGAGGAACTACAACATTTTGTGACCTCAAACACAAACGTATAAAAATTTTAAATTTTTAGTCAGTGTGGCAATACATAGATTTCCATACAGAAGAATTTTAAAATGTAAAAATTTTGTCTGTACATTGGTCAGAACTTGCTTTTTAAAGTGTGACATGGCATGGCTTACTCTAAAAAATAAAAAAAATTAAAAAAAAAGGAAAATGGACTGTGAAAAACTTCAAAAGATGTTTATTCTTCTTGCAGGCAGTTTAAAATCACTTTGTCTCATATGTTCCAAAACCCTGTAAGATAATACGCATCCTCAGTAGTCAGAGGTGAGGGCATGTAAAATACCCAAACTGAGAGCGCTCAAATAAAAATGTTTCGTAATATCTTAAATTATGTCACAGCATCACGCAAAACTGATTTTTTTTTAATGAAACTATTGCAGTACTTGGGTATTTGCCTGAAGTTTAAGCTGCACCATGAGGAAAAATCAAAATGTAAAAGTGATGTTATAAACAGTTATGTGCCAGATTTAATAATCTGCTTTAAAATAAGCTACTAATAAGCTACTTGCTCAATAATAACAAACACCTGCACAAAAAGATATTAATTAGAAAAGCTGAAACCTCATCTTTATCCAATTTTCTTCTTATGATTTTTCATCTGTGATTCACTCTCCAATGATCGAACAGGGTGTGTATTGGGCTCTGATATATAATGCCTAGTCGTATGAACTAGTCGCTCCACCCTGCTGTTCTTTAGTACAAATCACAAGTGTCCATTGTTGCTCACATTGCCATTACAAATGAGCTGATGTAACACATTCACACCTGCACAGCACAGTGACTGGGGAGATGGTAGCCTTGAACGGTAAGCGATGATAAGACAGTGCGGCCAACAGAAGTTTAATTTTCTTCTTACGATTTTTCATCTGTGATTCACTCTCCAATGACCGAACAGGGTGTGTATTTGGCTGATGAAAGAAATTTTGTTCATGCATTGTTCTTTGTGTTTGATTGCTGTGTTCTCACCAAACAAGAAAAGTGTTTGATTCAAACACACTAAAGGATGTATAGTTGAAGTTTGTACATAATATAAGTCATAACATCAACACAACCGCCAGGAGAACTGAACACCACCACAAAAAATACTCCAGCAAACTGGTGACAGGATCATGGGCTCCTACCCAAGGCTGATCCATGCCTGGCAAGTCTGATCCCACAGAAAAGCCAGTGCAGCACAAAACCTTTAATCTCCCCAGATCCCAATCCGATCGATCATCCATTGGATGCACCAAACAAGTCTGATCCAACGTTATGGTGCCATAAACCACAAGTTAGAGTTAAATTAGGTGCATTGGATTAATTCAGTGGTCTGATCATACTGGACTGGTGACTGGCCAAATACAGTATACAGGGGTTTGACAATGAAATTGAAACACCTGGTTTTAGACAACGATAATTCATTAGTATGGTGTAGGGTCTGCTTTTGCAGCTAATACAGCATCAATTTGTCTTGGGATTGACAGATAAAAGTCTTGCACAGAGGAATTTTGAACCATACTTCTTGCAGAATAGTGACCAGATCACTCTGTGATATTGGTGGAGGAAAACGTTTCCTGACTTTCTCCTCCAAAACAACCCAAAGAGGCTCAATAATATTTAGATCTGGTGACTGTGCAGGTCATGGGAGTTGTTCAACTTCACTTTCATGTTCATCAAACCACTCTGTCACCAGTCTTGCTGTGTGTATTGGTGCATTATCATCCTGATAAGTCATATCTTCAACACCACCACTAGGTGAACTGAACACCACCACAAACTGGTGACAGGATCATGGGCTCCTCTCCAAGGCTCATCCATGCCTGGCCAGTCTGATCCCACAGAAAAGCCAATGCATCACAAAGCCTCTAATCTCCCCTGATCTCAATCCGATCGAGCGTCTGTTGGATGCACCAAAACAAGTCTGATCCAACGTTATGGTGCCAGAAACCACAGCACACCCCCAGAGACCCTGTGAAGCCACGCCCTGAGGGGCCAGAGCCGTAGCTGATCAGTCTATATGTTTGTGATTTTATGTGGGTTGATCCTCTTGAAAACTTTGTCCTTTTGAAGACCGTTTGATTCAACAGAGCCATGGTACACTCCCCATCAGATGTGGAAGCTATCCATGCTCTTTATTTATCTTATGTATCATTTACACAGGCTTCCTCACCTGCTCATTTTGCACGTTTATGTTTCATTTATTTATGTTTTTTTTCCCTCAAGAACCTGGTATGCGTCTGCATGTTTCAGCTTGATGCAAACAGTCGTGTGCTTCAGGTATTTTCATAATCCACCGTTTTTCTAAAGATGTAGCAATCATGGCAATCTGAGTAATCCGTGCACCATGAAGCAATCACACTCGAGGCGTAGTTCCTTCTAAAACAAAGTACTGTACTGACTGAACGCCTGACTGTAACCCGAGCAGAAATGTAAACACAGCCATTGTGTTTTATCAGTGCTGCTTAGTGTTACTGCGTGTTGCTGTGTTGGGAACCAACCCCATGGCTCCTTATCATAGTTGCCCTTAGTTACGAGCAAGTCCATTTGATCTCCAGCAGGTAGAAAATTCCACTCTAAAGATTCTACTCTGCTCGAGCTGTGAATATTGTTTAACATTTGTCCGAGTAAATTATGCTGGATGGGACTAAGAACAAAAAAAACAAACAAAAAAAGCTTTGGTTTTGAAAAGGTCTTGATTATTTTAAAGGCAGCAGCATAATGCAAAAAAAATCATGCAGATATAGGTCAGGCTTTGGCAATGCTCAAACAATCTGATCTCTGTCACGGTAGCAATGTTAGTACCAGATGAGCTGCTTTGAGTATTTCAGAAACTGCTGATCTCCTGCGATTTTCTCAAACTGTCTTTAGAGCATACGCAGAATGGTGTGAAAAACAAAAACATTGAACGACTGTGGGTGGAAACACCTGATGATAAGAGAGGTCAGATGAAATGGCCAGATTGCTTCAGCCTGCCAGGGAGAATATAGTAACTCAAAAAATCCTTCCTTACAGTACAATCGTGGTGAGCAGAAACACATTTCTGACAGTAGTAAAATCAAATGTTGTCTTCGGCTATAGTAGCTCATCTATCTCAAGCTTTGAATGTTTTGTTGTGTGTGTGCATGCGCGTGCACATGTTTGTAACAGAGAGAGAGATCTCATACCAGCTAATTAAAGTGTTAAAGTGGCAGACATAGAAGACACAAGATCTTCTACCAGTTTGCAAATTGCAAAAGTGTAAATCTTTATAACTTGGCAGTAAAATTGTAAATTATATTGTAAATATTAGTCGCAGTTGGTGCTCTTCGAATGCACTACAGAATGGGGGAACCACAAAGGGGAAACCACCATCGAAGAGTCCATTAATTGCAACAAAGGGGATTTTCAAAGAGGATTCGAGAGTTGGATTGAGCGATGGTGCAAATGCATCACTTTCTGTGATGAACGTTGTCTTCTATAGAGGAAGAGTTACTCTAAAAACATGGGCAATTTCCATGATTTGGCCATGTCCATTGATTAAAACGTTATGCCCACTTTTACATTACTTTTGGTACAGCCCTTGTGTGTGTGTGTGTGTGTGTGTGTGTGTGTGTGTGTGTGTGTGTGTGTGTGTGTGTGTGTGTGTGTGTGTGTATATTAAACACTACACAGAGACCAGAAGCGACATGTTTGCATTTCCTTACTTGTACTCTGTTGTTTTGACTCCTCAGCTTTAAGTATGATTTACACTCACCATTTTGGGACACTGCCTGAGGACTCTCTAAAATATTTGAATCTTGTACACAGCCTGACAGGACATGTGTTTAAAGATGAGTTTGTAAAAACATTTATTTTAAGATGATCATGTTTTACATTCCTGCACTTTTTTATAGTTTGTTCAGCCAGTAATAGGTATGTTTGTTATGCTAAACGTTCGGACACTTTGTAACGTCTCGTCGCAGGACGACCTACAAGCCTCCAGCTAGAAAACTTGGATAGCCTAAGTGGTCTTGGTCATGGAAAGCATCACATCCCATGATTCTCATTTTGGGGAAATCATGTGACAAGGCATGTTGGGAATAATGTCTTAATTGACTGGATGGCGTGCTTTATTAGGACTTTTGAGGGTCGTCTTTGTCCATAAGTTGATTTACAGTATGGGTCATACGAATCTGAGGAGAGAAGGTGATCCACAGATGTCTGTTAGTTTTTTTTCAGTAAGGGATCATGTCACTGTATGCTGATGTTTTTGTGCTCTAAACTTTGATCTCCCTTGCTGCTGAAAAAAAAGTGATCTCTTGAAATTAAGTTTTTACTTTTTTTTTTTTATTGTGATTTAAATTTTTTCCATACCTTGGCAGGAGTTTGTTTTTGTTTTTTATTTTATTTTATTATTATTATTATTTTTTTTTAGAAAAGCTCTATCCTGCCCACACCCATCACTGTTTATTTCCATGTTGTGATTATACTCTGATTCTCTTTATCATGGCTGATGATTTTCCTTTGATTTGTTTTATTACCATTGATCTACACAATGAAACTGCTGAGATTCATTCAATCTTCCATAAGATTTAGTAGCGTCTGATTGAGATGTGACCAGCCTCGTTCAGAATGCAGAGTAAGACTCTTGTTTGTTTTATCTGATGATGTAGAGAAGGAGTGTTTTAAATATCAGAGTTGTAGGTGAAACACATCAGTTTAGAAATATAAACAAAGTGCTTAGTGCGAATAGAGATTTTGTTTATATAGAAGTGTATTTTTAAGCCCCATCTCACCACCTTTTCAGTTCACACGTATGAATTATTACAGTTGACTCCCGCGAAGTCGCGGCTCAGAGTTTGCAGTCTCTGTTACATTCTAAGGAAAAATCCGCAAATGACTATGTTCACGGAAACCCCCGCAATTGTGAAAACCGCAAATATCCTCCCAAAATTTTTTTAAGGCTTTTTTATTTTTATTTTTTTGTGGCAATATATTTTTCATGCGTTTATTAAATTATTATTATTAAATATAATTTGCAAATATTTAACAAATATTAACATCAATCCTGCTAAGCTTCCATATACAATATAATACTGTATAAATTTTTTTAGTACTGTAGAGGGAACACAATCGTAGAGGAAAATATTGCTTAGGATGGTGAATTATTACTGAATTTAACTTACACCAAAGAAAACATGCTTGCATAAATTATAGTACATATAGAGGTAACGTGTGTATTTTACATTCTAGCACCGCAGGAGACAGCAGTACAGTACAGAACAGAAATCAGACTTACCTTTACTTTATTTATTTATTTATTTATTTATTTATTTATTTTAAGGTTAATGTATTAAGCTGAGTTTGGGATGAAATTGTAGTGTTTTCGGAGCATGTAGTTAGGATTTAAACTATAAAAATATGCATTTATAGGCATTTTTTTTAACCGCATCCAAAATTTCCAGTTTTTCACAATTTGTGGATGTTTTAGGAATGTAACCCTGGCGAATTTCGGGGGTCGACTGTATTTTGTTCTTTCCCACGTCGTTGTTTTATTTGCACTTTCAACTTCCCAGTATACCTGGCTGTGCTGCTGTTTTTCTTGAGGCATTTGAAACCACAGTTTTGATACACTCTCACTGTGCTGATGCACTTATGTTTGTAAAGTGGTTCTTATATCACACAAACGCACATTATCTGTATATGTTTGGACAGTTTGCAATTGGAAAAAAAAGTGCCATTTATTACCCATGAAAGGAACCTGGTATCGTGCTAAGCGTACATTACATTATGGTATATTTCATCATGCAGGCTATTTGTGCCGTTAGAGTAAAATGCTAATTTGGAACAGTAATGTGATTGTGCTTCACTTCCTCCAATGATAAGTACTTCTTCTTTAAAGGAGAACCAACCCCGAATGAAGAAGTTGAGCATAGTCTCATTTTCCTCATCGCCGCTCTTTTAATCATAAGCCACGTGTCTGGGCTTGTTATAACACGGCGGACCTGCAGCTCATTTTCATACCTGGGGAAAGGATTTCTGCAGTCAGATCTGAACAGGGTGCTGCAAGGACGGGTGAAGCTCTGGGTGTGTCGCAGTCTCTGTTCCCCCAAGTGTGTATGTGTACATGTCGTTTGTTATGCAGTCTGAAAGCTGAGCGATGTGTGTGTGCGGGCTGGCAGAAAGCCATCAAGGACCTGTCTGAAAGGCAAATATCCGGGTGTATAAAACCCACAGAGAGCAACGACTCTGCTGAAACAGCAGCAGCTTATTACTGCCTTTAGTGTCTGGGTGTGTAGAGGTGTTTTGGGATAAGCTACAGTGCTGTAATGTTTTAGGGAATGGCAGTAATAGTTGTTGTGGTCGGTCCTTTGGCTTCTCCCGGCAAGGGGTCGCCACAGCGAACAACCCAATCCCCACACAAGCTTTCCTCTCGATTGGCAGTAATAATAATATAATTTTTTTTTTGTTTGTTTGTTTTTATGATTGTTTAGATTTCATACATAATTAATTAGTTCATTATTTGAGCATACACAGTAAAAATTTCACATGAGAAGCACTGTTTGTTCCTGAATGGTTCACTGACCGACCACACTGGGTTTAAGTTTAGAGCGCTGCTTGATTTAAAGTTAATCACGGTTTGTATTAAGGCAATTACATTAAAGTGAGCAGGCACCTTTATATATAACAATTAAAAAAACTCTTAGTTCTTTAACTAAAAAGCTAATACCAGTCACTTGGCAGGGAAGCAGCAACTTTGTCTGGCTGTCACATCGTCACAGTGAATAAAAAATATTTGGTCTCAATGAGTTCCTCATTTCTTTAGTATCAAAGTGCAGGATGAAGCATAGGAAGTACACGATGGTGGTTATGTGACACACTGTATCACAAAGCAGCGTAACACACCCAGAGGAAGTATCTTCTGCTGCCTTCTACATGCATGAACTCAGGACATGTCTCACCTCTCTGACAGTTTTGTCCTCAAAGACCCCTTACTGCAGGTGCTTGTGACAGTCAGGATTCAAAGTTTTTTTTATTTGAACAATCGTCTTTTTTTCGTGTGTCGCCTGTTAACCAGCCTGTTAACCTGTTGCGTAATATATGTTTTTTGATCAAATCATTTTCATATACACTAAAAATCAAAAGTTTGGACCTTCTCTGCAAATTCATTTCTACATTGTAAAACAATGCTTAAGACGTGTCTGCTACTTATGCTCTGTAAACCTTCATAACGGCTGTAATCTGAAGTGCTGTTTGTTAATTTGTGTTTTTGAGGCTGGTAACTCTAAATGAACTTCTCCTCTGTAGCAGAGTTAGGTTTTGGTCTTGCTCAGGTTTCCTGGCAAGGTCTTCATGAGAGCTTGTTTCATCATAGTGCTTGATGGGTTTTGCAAATGCACTTGACATTACTGTTCTTGCAAGAACTATTCCAGAACAACTGACCTTCATGTTTTAAAATAACTACTGTTGTTCTTGTTACTTACTTATATATTTCTATATGTGTTATTTCATGTTGTTAAAATTACCAGTATTGTTCTAACATGTACTGTAGTACATGTACTAGTACTAGTACTGCAAACTACCAGTTATAGGGTGTTTTCACATTAGGAACAATTGATTCGTATTGCGCTCAGGAATGATTGCTTGCGTATTTACACCCTCTGATACTGCAGGTTGCAGTATGCACCTACTTGGTCTGTAAACCGCTATTTAACACAAAAGAAGAAGAAAACAAAATTAAACTTTTCATGAAATGCCTGTTATTATTGATATCTTGGGATAAATGTCAAGATCAACGCTTTCACATGCCTTCCTACTTTATCAGCCATGACTGTGTTGGTCAGAGGTTGAGATTGGTGCATGCAACGAGCACATGGAGATCTTATAGGAGACCAACGGCTTTGATGTCGCTTCTAAATAGCAATCTACATCCATTCTCAATTATGATTGCTTCCACATTTGATTCGTTTCGTGCCTAAGGATGCTGTATCCTTCCCGAGATCACCTTTTCCAGCGGACTCGGGAACGGTTTCAAAGCATGGAATGATTGTATTCTCACTGATCAAAATTAATCTGTTTGCTTGGAAACGATACTGGGTTCCTAATGTGAAAACGCTCTTATTTTATTTCATTATGTTCCAGGTCAACCAAAACAAGAAGCTAATTATTTCCTTAAGTGTGCGATGCTTTTGGGGGTACTTTGGAATTTTTTTCAGCTGACCCCATTTTTGGTGTTTAGTGGTGCGTCCAGATGGCAGCACACACCTCTGTGTTGTGCAGAGGCAGTTTGAGATGGATTAGAGCTGCAATCTGGGCCACTGCAGATTACATCCCCATGGTGTCACATGACCAAGAGACAAGTGGGTTCTCATTTATCTTGGAAGACAAGAAACGGGGCGAAAATTTGAATTTGAAAGGCATGAAGCAGATTCTAGTAGAACAGTAACAGTGCTTCTATGGCTGTCTACGAGACCTTCGCTGTGCGTCTCTAAACGGAGTGCAGCATAATGCTAACTCGTTAGCACCCAATCATCACGGCTTAGCCGGTTCATCACTTGAAGCAGATGCAGCCCAGGGACACTGATCCAGTCACGGAGTAAGCCGTCATTGCTTGCAGATTTCCAGGATGGATCACACAGAGGACTACAAGTCTCCTTTCAGTTTTGACCAAGGGTTTAACACCAACTACCTTTACTTGTCCACTACGGAGGGCTTTACTCCACCCAGCTCACCGGCTCTGCCATGCAGAGGTAAAATGTGTGTAGATGCACATGTGCAGATCATGGACTGTGTGATTGGCATGATGTTCTTTTTATTTAAACTTTTTCACTACTGCAAACCGTCTAAAAACCTGTTCAAAACTTATTAGCATGTTGGCTAAAATAAAAAAAATTAAAAAATCCAATTCCTTTTTGAGACTCTAGTTTGCCCGTACACACGTTTCTAGATTTACTGTCACCAATTGTAAAGCCGAAGTTAATAAAAGAAGTGTAATTCTTCATACAGAAAATGTAAGAATCTATTCATAGATAATAAAAATCATAATAATAATAATAATAATAATAATAATAATAATAATCATAATAACTTACCCTTACAAAAGGGGAGACCTAGGACCCTGGAGGATCTGGAAAGTTTCAGTAGTGAGGAGTGGTCCCAGGCTGCTTGCTCTGTATTGTTCTCATTCTGTTGACTGACAGAGGTTGCCTAAAGTACTAAACACAATAATTTTTATTGTAGTATTTTAGCTTTTTTTTTTTTAATCACTCCAGTTAACCTTCTAATCATTTTCTGTCAGATTAAATTAATTGACCTCAAGAGTAGTGCATTCTGATTTCTTTTTATCCATGTTAAAGCGGATAAACCAAAAATAATTTTATAATTTTTATACGTTTACCTCTGATTAACATCACCTTATGTTCTGCAAGCTTCTACGAGGACAGCCAAAACATGTTTAATATTTTGCATGGAAAGATTGGCAACATAATTACTATGCCAAAACGGCAAAAACTCACAGGGCAATCGCGGTGAACTACTTATGGCCACCGCACGAAAACTCACTGATTCTGCGTAGGTGGAATAGGGGTGTTGAATCAAAAATTCATAATGTAACTTGTAACAGTATATTTATTGTACCAAAACTTTTTTTTAACTCTTCCAGCAACAATTTAGAAAATCTCTTCCACTGTTCATGCATCATTTACAACTTGTTTTCAGATGTCGTCATTTTACGTTGCAGGATCCACGCCCCCGACTCACAGGGCATCTTGTATCTTTTCTACTTTTCTGGCCACAAGTTTCAAAATCAGATTTCTCTCTGAGCTTTTTGGAGGAGGATATAGTCATCATAAGCTGAATAGAACTCTATAGTAAAAAAATTATGATGTAAATACGATAATTTAATCATTTAATATACAGGTTAATGAGATTTACAGACAGGCTATTATAAAAGCTTAACGACTGGTCATCTGGCATGTCAGTCAAATTGCCTATTTTTGTGAACGGTGCATCTTGGCCAAGTAATTTAATTAGAAAAGTATCAGACTCTCTAGCGAGTCTGGCTTGCGAGACTAATTCAATTTAATTTCTACTTCTTGGTTCCAGACCAAGCTGATTTTTCCTGCCAATAAACGTGCAGAACAATTTTTATGGTTCCAGATCAGACGTGAAGACTGAGCTCGCACCTACTCAGTAATACAAGCTCACCAATGTTCAGTGTTGTAAAAATTTATTATTACAGTGGTGTACTGTACATTTTAAGCAGTATCACACGAGAGGGCATATTGTTGTGATAAATATCAGCACACAGGGATGAAAGTAGTTTAAAATTTTTCTGGTACTATGAAGCCAAAAGGTGAGGAGAATAATCCATGGAAGTCTTCGCCAGTCCTGTAAATCTTCTGTAAGTTTCTTTTATTTTCATTTCTATTTATTACGCTTTAGAATATCAGCTCTGTAAACTTTCGGTTCCGGGGATCAATTCCAAATAGCATTAAATGGAAAGCTAGTGGACTACCACATACAATTCCTTTGTTCCACACACCATTTGGTGCCCTTAATCATGGGGTAAAATTGGGATTTGGGATTCAGCCTTGTGTTTGAAGTTAGTTAGCCTTGTAAAGTGCCTTTGGCATGAATAAAACAATAAAGTGTGTCTTAAACATAGCCGTCACTTTTATCACCAAGTCACCAAGCATTTAAGTGATCACAATCATTCATGATCTTTTTTTTTTTTTTCTTTTTTTTTTTTCTGCCCACCATTTTTCCGTGAAGTTGACAGTTCACCCGGGTTCTACAATATGCATTAAACTATACAGTGCTAAAATGAGAATACAAATAATAATACCTTGTTGTCATCTATGAGTTTATTTCTGCTGAGAGAAACGAGCACACACACTATTAGCATGCCATGGTATGCATGGTATTCTCAAACCGGATTCCTGGAACAAAGGTTGCTGCAGACTCCTGTAAAAGAAGACAATTTGCTTGCGTAATGTGGGCACGGTTCTTGGCAGATCTTACCAGTTGAGTACACACAACACAAGTAGGCATCAGGTGGTACAAGTTCAACAAACCAAAATGCGAGTCAGAGATGCACAAGTTTCAGTGAACTGTATTAATCTGTTGGACAGTTCAGAACCCAAGTTTAATCATTTCAGTAATATCCTTGGTTTTATTTTATTTTATTTCATTTTTTTTGTTTGTTTGTTTTGCTTAATGCGGGCCACTAAGTTGCCTTAAACACAAGACATATCTTTGACATTATTGTTTAAGAAATGAGAAGCTACTCTCTGCATAAGTTTGTGAAATATTTTAACCACTACAGTATTTATGTAATTAAAGGCTCTCAAGTTTTTGCTGATTCAAATCCAAACGGCAGCTTTTTACCCCCAGAAAGTTTATATTGACAGCATAAAGGAAAATAAGTGTGACTACTACAGAATAAACGTGTTGCAGGTTGGCAGCGCTCTGGTGTTGGCAGTTCCTGTCACACCCACATGACGACCAGCTGGTGACTTCACTGCGATGCTAAACACTACGTTCAACCTGACTCTTCAACTTCTTTTAAAAGCCTTTTTAGAGCCATGTGAGAGACATACTTATTTAGCAAACATGGTCTAAATCCTGTTAGAAATTAACTGAACTGAACTGACTGATCGCTCACTATCCAGCTTGTCTATGCTTAATATAGTTTATAATTAGATTGCCTCTATCAACATGCACGGTCTCGTGAACAGAGTTGAATTGAAATGCAATGAATAAAGTGAAACCATGTGTAGTGTTGGCTGCTAAGTTAAATTACAACAAGATTTACATGATTATACAGAAAAAAGTAGTTCATTGCTTGAGCCACTGAATGAATGTGGTGCATTAAATTGCTGCTGTGATTGATGCAGCATTATTATTCTGTTATCAGACGTTCAGCAAATAATGTTTGTGAAATGAGATTCAGATTTGCAGGTTGTAAGAGGACCGAGCAGGAAATCAAGTTCATCATGTGATTGGTTTTAAATCTGGTGCGGTTGTTTTAAATTGATTCTCGTCGATTGCATTTTTCTACTTTGCAATGACAGAAGGTATTATTAAACAGTCAACATGCTGTGCTGTGTTGTATGCAAGCTCAGATACGTTAAATGTTTTCAATGCCCTTGTTCAGGTTCTGCTTGGGGATAGAAAGGAACTAATAGTAATGGCCCAAATGGAATTAAAAATGCCTAAACTTTTTTTTGTCTGATTCAGGCCGATCTGAATATATTTTTTATATAAACAGTTGATCCAATAGTTTTTTTTTGTTGTTGTTGTTGGAATAAATATATTCTTTCTGTGCATGTGGGAGTAACGTTAGGTGACGTGATGAGTTTCTAGGAAGGAAATTTTCTTTTTATTCGATAAATAAACTCCTTAAGAGCAATTCTCTCCCACTAGTTTTTTTCTTTCTTTCTTTTTCTGTGTGTCTGTCCGAGGACTGGGAACTGATTGCCACACCATTTCAAAGTAGTAGTAAAGCATCTAACCAATCATAGATGAGACTTCTTGTAGCCAATCATATCAAAGAAGGTGGTGTTTGTCTGAAAAGATGGGAAGCCTGACCTAACTTCAAAGTAAAAAAAATAAAAATGAATCTCTAATCGGAATGATTTCAGTCAGGTTGAATAAATATTGTGCAGGTATAAATAGAAGCAAATTTTTGAGGTTTATTATTTGTCACTTGTTGGCATGTTGTTGCACCAGATACTTTCCCGAATATTCTTCCGCAAGTAGAAGTACAATTCATATAGGCTTATATTATACACTTCTGTACATTCCCTAACACTCAGTTCTCATTTGTGCATATTACTGAGGTAAATATGGATCTTGAGGCCTCGTTATTGGGGACTGATGGGCTAGATGGGGGAGTATTCAAGAAACTGCTGATCTTGTGGGCTTTTCACACCCAACAGTCTCTAGAGCTAACACAATATATTAAAAAAGACATCTTGTGATTAGCGGTTCAGTGGGCGGAAACGTCTTGTTGATGAGAGAGGTCAGAGGAGAAATATGCGGATTGGTTTGAGCTGACAGGAAGGCAAGTAACACACACAGTTCTTTATAACCGCCATCAGTAGAAAAGCATCTCAAAATGAGCAATCTTGAGGCTGATGAGCAACAACAGAAGACGACATCAGATTCCACTCCTGTCAGCTTCAGTGAAAACAGGAATCTGAGTCTTTTCAGGGCATGTTTTGATAAATCTGTGATCACGGGTACATGTTTCATGTAGGATAGTTACATCAGTAAGCAAGTATGAAGCAACAGATCAGTGAGTGTGCGTTGAAAGAATAATTGTGGTTCCAGTATTGAGCAAAATGATCATTTAAAAAAATATTATTTAGCTGACCTCATGCAGCCTTAGGTTCATTGAAGTGTGAAAAATATATTTTGTATGTGTGTGTTCGTGATCAGTTACCAGTCTCAAAAATCACCAACTAACAAACAGCACCTCAGCCATTATGAAGGCTTTACAGAGCATGAGTAGCAGACACATCTCAATATCAACTGTTCAAAGGAGATTATTACATATTTTAGACGCCGTTAGCATTGTTTTATACTGTAGAAAAAAAAGAATAGAATTTCAGGAATGACCATGGAATTAGGTCATATGTCTAAAGTTTTGACTAGCAGTGATGTATCATTTCTATTTATTTATTTTATTTTATTTTTTATCAAGGGTGTCAAACTTTTATCCTTAAAGGGTCATGTGGGTGCAGGCTTTCATTCCAACCAAGTAGAACAGAAACCACACCTGTTTAATTAGTCATTCTTGGCTACAATAGACAGTCAGGTGTAGTTGGAATGAAAGCCTGCACCCACATGGCCTTTTCTGGATCGAGTTTGACACCCCGTTTTAAATCTTGTCTGACATGTAAACCATTGATGCAAAAACCTAAACTTGGATGAAACAACTTACTCAATGAAAAGGCAGTGCTGTGTTGTGTGATGGGTGGAGATCAAAAAGTAGGTCATTGTAGAGAGAAAGGTGTGTCTAACAGAAGAGTTTGAAAGAATGTACGAAACATGCATCAGAAAAGGAAGCTAAACCCTTATTTAAAAACCTGTTGTGTTTACTATCATACTTTTAAAATGTTGAATAAAAAATATTTAAGTAATGTTTAGAAAGTGCTGAAACAAAATCTGGGTTTATTGTATTTAGCACAATAACAGGATCACTAGAGTTGGAGTAGGTTTTATTGAAAAGTACAAACGCCCAGATAGTAAGAAGTTTGCCCAGCTGTACAATAATATTTTCGATTTATTCTCTGCATGCAGTGTCAGTGATAAGTGTTTAAACTCCGTGCTTCTCCTCCCTGATTTTCTCATGCTTTAGGAACGGGAGGTTAAGTTGGTTTATGAAGCAGGATTGGTGGAATGTAGTGGGAGGTTGTGGTGGGAGCCTTGGATTGTCTTTTTTTTTTCTTTTCTTTTTTTTCTCGGTAATCAGCATACAACACTAATGTTCAGCTGTGTTTTCGAGCAGGAGCACTTTTTTCGCTGATGAGACGTCTTATAGGTGGTGGAGCATTATGCCGTGATCACGACTGTGTTCTGTCAGGTCCTCCTTTAGGGGGCTTAAAAGTTTCAAAATTTCACTTGAAATCTGACTTCACGCCAGTTGCTGAAAAATTGTCACCCCTGCAGTAAACACGTGCCTCATGTCCAAAAGGAATCAAGTGTGTGGGAAACATGCCTTATGTCCAAGTGGAATTGTGAGTGTGTGCGCTTGTTAGTTAGCTGTCAGTCATTTGAAGGGCAACTTTTTAATCTTTCGCCTGACATGGGTTTTTCCAAGTTTGAAATTGTTCTATGGTTATAGATCCTAACATTTTTGATAAGGATAAATGTGTGTTTATACTTCTAGGTCGTCATTGGTATTTCCTTGGGCAGTGTAACACATTACAAAAACATTGTACAGAATATTTTATTTAGTTTGTTCTTAAAAATTGATTCAGAGTATGCAAGTACGGTATGTTCCCAACATACAAACAAATTTTGTTCCGAGAGCTCATTCGTATGTATAATTTGTCTAACAAAGTTTAACAAACATTGTCTAGGTACTAGGAAACCAACACAATTGGCTATACACAGTATAAAACTTTCATGATATTGTCCTTTTTCTTTAAATTCGTGCTGAGGATTGAATGATTCATGTTAAAAGAACGAGCAATGTCTGCCATCTTTTCACCTTGGTCCACTCTCTCAATTATTTTGACATTTGTCTCCATCATTATTGCTACTTCATAGCAGTACCAGCTTCATTGCTGCTGTGTTCACGCTTGCTTACGGATATCCCGCATCTAACTTCCGCAATTTAACATGTGCGAATGCATGTTCACATCTTCCAAAGTTCGTAACATGAATTTTCGTATGTAGGGAACTTACTGTACACAATAAATATGAAGAATGTTCATAAAAATAACGAGTGATACCATTATTGTCTTGGCAGTGCACATCTATCTATATATTTTTTAAATTATTTTAAATTGTTTTGTGTGGCCTGTGCTTTTAGTATGCTAATTAAGCCCAACCGACCTTCACTGACACTGAGATTGCATGACCTCATTATAATTTTCTTTAAACAACCATCATGGCAGACCCAGAGCCAAAGCACAAAAAAGGATGCAAGCTTTCTACGGCTTTTGCCAAGAAAAAAAACTTCACTTGTTTGGGTTTCCGACATCATGTTTGTTTTGACACCTTGTTACATGATGGTTGCATTTGTATACGCCTTCATTTTCATTAGGGTCTACCAAAGATGGGCGTGTACACAGGATCACCATTGTTTGTGTTCAATTATTTCAGTGTTTATACAACAACATTGTATTTGCTTTTTTTTTCTTATGTTATATAAATTTTGAGAACCATATATGGTCTGTGTCAGTATTTAATCGTGTACAATCATATTTTCAGGGTTACTCTAGGGTTATAACCCTGTGTTATGATTCTCTTGCCCACATTTTAGAAATCCATATCCATAGAGTGAAGTTAGATATATTAGAGCTATATATAGAGCTAAACAGCAGACAAAATGGAGTCGTTATGAAACACCAAGTGTTCTGTAATCTTCCTACATATAATAAATGTGTATCTGCAGATGCTCAGAGACCAGACTCTATCCCAGAAGTGGGAGAAGATGCAGCAAGCTCAGTGCAGCCCGACTCAGGCACTGCCCTTACTGAGGAGGAACAAGAGGAGCTACGCAGCGAACTGGTCAAGGTCAGCAATCTTTAATGTGCTTCATCTATGCTGCTTAGTATTAATGGTGTGGTTTTTTTTCCGTGACTTGGGTGGAGTTCTGAGTTGGGGAGAGACGACTTGCTGATGATTGCCATTAGTGGATGCAATATGCTTCTGTTCAAGGTCACACTGATGGCCTTGCTCAAAGTCAGTGTGACCTGGTTGTAAGTAATTGAGAGTGTACTTTGTAATGTTTAAGCCTCAGGGTAGATCTGTACTCGAGCTAAATTTTAGACATGCATTGTGTTAGAAATCGTAAGTATTAGCAAGTATTTGTTTGCTATCCTGAATTACTGTTATCAGGGTCATATTGAAATAAACAATGTTCATCACACAGAAATGCTCAATCCAACCAGTAAGCCTTAAATAAACGAGCTAAATAAAAACCAAAAACATGTCTGGAGATCTGTAGAAAAGAATCCACAAAATGATTAATCCACTTTTTGTTTGTATTGTTAGTGTTAGAGAGAGGTCTGGGACGTCTAAAGGGAAGACGTGTGCCAATAAAACCAAGCAAACCAGAACTTAATACAGTGCAAACCAGAATTGATTCTATTATGTACCACCAGTCTTTTGTCTGCCAATTCATTCAATTCCACACTGACTCCAAAGTCTATTTTAAATACATTTTAATCAATATACAGTTTGTTTACATTTGGGATGATAAAACATCACCGAGCCACTACAATCCTACAGAACAAATGCGCTATTACACAATATTCACATACTGACAGGCAGCACAACATCCTGTGTGGTAGGTTTGTTTAGGAATAACACTTATGGCAGATGACACACGAGAGATACAGTCTAGTTCAAGGTTTTAAAATGCTAACAAAATCAAGGGAGAAAATATCGAATTAGGATATTTTCTCAAATCACGATGCGTACAGAATCGCAATACACATTGAATCGGCATGTGGGTATCATCATGATATTGTATAGGATAGTCCCTGCTTATTCCCATCTTTT
Organism: Clarias macrocephalus; assembly: GCA_011419295.1. Taxonomy (NCBI): domain Eukaryota; kingdom Metazoa; phylum Chordata; class Actinopteri; order Siluriformes; family Clariidae; genus Clarias; species Clarias macrocephalus. The sequence continues at coordinate 64,896 of JAAGKR010001973.1, read as the reverse complement.
TTTTTGTCATTATATGATTTATCTGCTCCACAGTGTTGAAGCTACTGTCTGCTAGCTACTTACACACCATCCATACAAACTACTTCCTGTAATGACAAACTCCTGTGAGGACAGTGTTTAAACCAGCTCCTAAGCTCCTAACCTAAATTCCAGAGGGAAATTGCTTTGCCTTGTTACAGTTGCTGAGTGTCCGGAAAAGAAAGGAAGAAATAAACCACATCAACGCAATTACAGGAAAAATCTAGGAAAAAATAAAAGCAAGGATGTACAATTGTTTTATACAGCAGAGTGGACATTAAATGACAAATATTGTGTATTATAGTAGTCAAGGGCTGAGTGTGAGAAGTGAGTAAAATTGGCACTAAGAGACAGCACCTAAAGGATTAAGACAAAACTATGATTTATTTCACCTTGAACCAATTGCTTGAATGTTTGTAGGGACCAAAAGTTGTTAGGGAAATGCCTGTGCCATGCTCTAACGAGCGTGCGTGAACGCGTGCTTGGGCGTGTGCCAGCCATACCATTAAAACCTCCTGCCTGATATTTGGTAGTTTCCCTCATATCAAACTGTGCCGTTAGGGTGAAATTCCAGGAAAAAAAAACATTTTGAAGAAAAGAGTTATCTGGCATCACATTTACTGTGTTGTACATTTGTGACAAGGGCATGAAAACCCCCCGATTATATCTGATTATAATCCTTATCTGAAATCTGTAGTTAAGCTCTTGATTGCTGCTCTCTACAGGTGGAGGAGGAAATCCAGACTCTTACTCAAGTGCTGGCTTCCAAGGAGAGGCACTTGGCAGAGATCAAGCGGAAGCTGGGTATCACTCCACTGAACGAGCTCAGGCAGAACCTGAGCAGGAGCTGGCAAGAAGTCACCACATCCACAGCGTACGTGCCCCATAGCCACCTGTGCCCAATGCTATAGAGGAGCAGCTCCATCTGTCCCTATATCATACACCCTGCTTCATCTTTAGAGACCATTATATCTTCATGCTAGTTTAATTAGTACCCTTTATGGGAATTTGAGGTATTGTTCTTATTAGGAGTAAAATAAGAACATATCCGTGTCCCATTAGAGGGGTTTTGAATTTCCTGGTGTTTTTGCCTTGTGCACGTACTGTAGGTATAAGAGGACCTCAGAGACACTGAGCCAAGCCGGGCAGAAAGCCACAGCAGCGTTCTCCAGCGTGGGCTCAGCCATCGGGAGAAAGCTAGAGGATGTCAGGTAACACATTAAACAAGCATGTCACTATCTATATCTCAGGACTAATATCTTCTTTCTTTCTAATAAAAAAAATAGATAGAACTAACATGGTTACTAACGTTACTTATAAGCTCACTAACACTCTTGCGTGTCCTAATGTTTTCACACTAGTTAGCATAAACAGCTTATTATTGTTTGCATCAAGCGTTTTTGTAGTCGATATGAAAGGGTATTAGTCAAAACATTCATGTTTGCACACTTATTTTTTTTGAATACCTGAAAAGTTGGTGAGTATGACTGACTGAATACTAAACTAAAGTTGTGAATGACATCAGAATCTACACTGGTCCAATGAAGTCATTACAATTAGTCATTAGTTTGGTCTTTTTAGTGGATCTGTACCACTTATGGACATAAAAAAAAAAATAATAAAAAGACCTTACACTTTGTGTCTTGCTCCTGTTGTACTACCACTAATGGTCCACTATTTCTGTTCCATCTTTTTTGTTAGCTTTGAAGTGGAAATAAAAAGAAAAATAGCAAAGTTCATATAAGGAATAATAATGCCTATGGGTCTAGATTTCTGGGCCTTTTTGTGTTGAACTAAATTAGTTATTGACAACTTTCTGAATCATAAAGCACACAAAAGTCTTTGGTTGCTAATGCAGTCTGACATTTACAGATTACAATCATTTTCCAATTCCTTTAGGTAAGATAATCTAAATCTACGCGAGGTGTTTTGGATGCCGCATTTGTATTTATTGTAGATATACGAGGGGTGTTCAGGTCAAACCGGGACTTTTGAATGTGCAGAATAACGACACAGTTATGAGAGCACATAATATCTTTATTTCTCTATAATCCCCTGCTATAACAAGTGTTGTTCGTGAAATGTTTGTGTGTACTGTTCCTATAGACAGATTCCCCCCCCCCCAAGAATCAAGTGCTCCACTCGCAGAATGTTCACAGGAACAACTGCAGTGACCTCTGAGCCATCTTGACTGGGATTGTCATTCATGTATGCACAGCCTTCTTTAAAATATTTCACTATTTAAATGTCCTACTCAAGCTAAGAGTTTACTATGGTTTAAGTCTTCTGGAAAAGTGAATCAATTTTATGCATTTGTTCTTCAGAAAAGTCCTGGTTTGACTTGAACGCTCCTCCTAGTCTGTGCATGCGGGAATTTCCTGCTTGTTCTTTGAAGTAGCATGTTGATGTTAATGCATGTTAATTTTCTGTTTGTTGTCTGCATGGTTAAATCCATGATGGTTTGAGTTGTGTCTTACTGATATTCTAGAACAGTTTCAATTTGGATCTTACAGATTTCTGTCTAAAGTACTGAGAGTACATTTGCTGTTTAACTAGATTTTGTGTATCTTCGATGTTTTCACTTCTACTTCTTATTCTCTATTTTTTAAAGATTTTATTAACTTTCCAAAATAAACCCAGTTGTCTAACTTTGGCACTCCATGCAGTGTGTTTGAGTACATATAAGCTCCGAATAAACTTCTTGCGTCTGGTGTAAAACTCTGTAATCCGGGATTGATCTTCCTCTCTTAGATCTCCAGATGGCCCGTGTTGCTGATTCACTGATCCTCTAGATGAACATGTCCAAGTGCTTTTCTGTACTCAGAGTTTACTTTCACCTTTAACTGCTCTTTAACCAGGACAAATAAATCTATCCAAAGATGCTTTAATCTGTATGAGTAATACAAATAATACAGCTTTGAACCTTGCAACGCTTTATTTGCAAGATATCTTAAGCCATATGTGAAAAGTATATATATAAATTTATTTATTTATTTATTTATTTATTTTGCTCAGGAAAACAAATTCATCAATTAAAAAAAAAAGTTATCGTAAAGTGTTAGGCTGTTAAAATAATTAACCTTGCTATTAAAAACCTGACATGTGTGATGTATGTAGCAGGATGTGCGATTCGGCAGAACAAGCAGAACATGTTGTAGTTGTAGCAGTGAGGTGCGTCACATAACTGTCAAGCAAATTTTTGTACGTATACATTCCAAATAACTTTTCTGGTTGTTGAATGAGATGAGATAAAACATTGGTGATCACTAATGCTTCTTGGCCACCAGGTAACTGAAAATAAAAGACTAAATGTGTGTAGACAGTCTTTCTGTCCACCTCAGTCTTTATTCTGTCAAGGAGTTTACGTGCATATGTACTGTATGTGCACGTACTGCTAGCTTTAGTTCTTTCTAACTGTTGTCTGACTTGTCTCTCTCCTCTTCCTCACTGCTGACCGATAGTATACGCTCCATCCAACACTCTACTAGCATGCCTGTGATGAGGTAAGCTTCTTGCTCTTGCTCACAGGCCTGTGTGGTAGGAGTGGCTTTATTCCAAAAGAAATGACTGGTTTAAAGCCTCCCCCCCCCCTCTCATAGCTAGAACTGTGTTATTACATGGCACAAAAGTGATGGAGACAGCAAAATGTATGCCACACTGTGCTAAGATCTATGACCATTCAGTATTTAACACCAGCTCTACTTGATACCTTGTAGGAACACCCCCACCTTCAAGTCATTCGAGGAGAAAGTGGAGAGTATAAAGGTAAGATGGTGTGCATGGCATTTCAGTTAAGCTACAGTCAGTTATTGGTTAATAATACCAATTGTTGCCACAGACCAAGGTGAGCCCCAGCCCATCATCCACCGGAGCTGAGTCCGACCCCTTGGCGAGTTCAGAGCCGGTGGTGGAGCAACCAGACGGGGCGGCTGTTTTGGCTCCAGAGCCACACTGAGGAACAACTTCATCTCTCTCCACTTCTTACACCCCCATCCTCCCCTCTGCTCCTTCTCTCCTAACATTATACTTATCTTAAAAAAAAAAAAAAAAAGCTAAATGGATTCTCTGTGCTCACTTTCTTTTCTTTAAAGTAGTTAGGAAAGAATGTGTTCATAGGAAATATGTCACATCAAGATGGTGGACACAAGAAGAGTAGAAAAATGTGTCTCTTCTGTCCACAGTTTTCCAAAACCCCTCACATTTCTCAGTTTTCGCACTACATAGGTTTATGTTCCTCCGAGTTCCGTTAACGCTTTTCTGAATGTGGGCGTGAGTCTGGTATCCAGAACGTGTGCTAGTCCGACACTGGAGCTGATCTCGAGTCTGGTGGAGATGAGTGAAGATTTAAAGCTTCACACAGTTTGTATACGAGTGCTGTCTCTTACCTACCCGGTTCTCTTTCACCAAACTCATTAAACCCTAAAATGTATAAACAAAAACGAGGCCAGTTTTGCCCTTCATGGGTTTAGTGACATAGGGGTTGAGGTCTACACTGGTAGACCTGCTCACAGGTGACCTTTATATGCAAGTTTGCTGTAAAGTTTAAACAGTGACGCTGACATTAGATGGTCAGCTAAGACTTTTCATACAGATAATGTTTCTGTATTCATTTCATTTCGCTCTAAATAAAACGCTGCCATAGAAAAGCACTTAGAGGCCACTTTAAATGGTATCTCATACTGTTTAGTACCTCATAGCAAATTGCAAAGTTCATGGAAAAGAAAATATATTTTCTCTATTGCTATTTTATTTTTATTTTTATAAGTGTTATGGGTTTGCCTTTAGGTTGTGCCTAAAATGCCAAAAATATATATATAGCGTAAAATGCATTGTGAACAGAAGACTTTGTTCGTCATTGCAAAAGAATAATGCTGGATAATAGAAATCAAAACTCCTATAGGATGTATATATTTTAAACAAAATCAAGTTTATGTATTATTAAGTAGTTAAAATATTGAAAATTAAATGCCCATAGGTGTGTGTAGAATTGTTTATGTTCAGATTTTAGAGAGATTATTAAAAGGAATTAATTATTAAATTAGAGTCTATCAAATCTGTGATGTAATTCAGAGTTATGAAAACTGAAACAATTTTCACGATCAAATTTGCATCACCTTTTGCAATATGCATCGCCCATTTATTCCTACATGTAGTTTCTTCTCTGTTTGGAGGGGACACGTGGTAGAGCAATGCATGCTGAGGCAGTGTGACACTGTTACTCCCACCAGGTTGATTTTGTAGTTTTCTCATAACGCTGAAGTTTTTTATTTCTTCTATACTACAGCACGTCAACAACAATTTTTTTTTATTCATCAAAGAACCACACTTTTTATCCATTTATAGTTACATTAATGTTTTTTTGATCTGTAACACGTTAGTTCCTGTTTTCCACTCACCGTACAGTATAGAGTGTTTGTAGCCATGTGCACCAATCATTCCCTTTCATTGGCAGCTGTTTATCCGCCAGGGTTTCAGCGTTAAAACTAATGCAGTATTGAAGCTGTGATCTCCAGCCCTGCTGTAGTTTCAATATTGATCTAAAGCTGGCAGATTAGTTCTGATCATTTTGTATTTACAATCTTATGATCTTAATGTATATACTGTAGAAGAATAGGACTGAAATCTTTCCATCAAACTAATTGTTTAGAGGATTAAAATATAAGAGAGGAACCCATTTAAAACACATATCATATAGAGCAAGGCCAACTACAGTACCTCAGGTTAGATATACGTATTGAACTGGTTAGTGTAACAAATTCTACCTGAATTTGTGATCAGAATCAGACTCATCAGGGAGTCTGTACAAATTAATGTTGTTGTTTTTTTTGTTTTGTTTTGTTTGTTTTTTTCTTTCTCCCTCTGCTGGAAACATGAGGACATGCAACACTTCTTGGGCATTTATGGTTTTATAGACACAAAACTAGTGATAAGATGGAACAAATAAAATGGTGTCAGCCCAGAAAACAGACTGGCAGTAGGGGACTGAAGGTCAATCAGTGCCATCAACATTTGTTTCCTCATCAGCCTCCTTTTCTCTGTCGAACCTAATAAGAAATAATAAACAGCTTGTACTGAGAAGCATTGTGTTCTCTAGAATTTCCAGCATCTGAAATCTTAGTTACAGCGTTGCTGTTACTTTGACTGTTACAGATCGCTGACAATAGAGACTTCAAAAAAAAAAAAAAAAAAAAAAACACAGAAAGGTTTACCATGTTAACAGTTACACAGGTTTTTAAGACATTTATATGGAGCACCGCTTATACAAGTCCTGTCTACATGGTTGCTATAGAATTCATAATGTAATAAATGAGTGCATAAACGTTTTGTCAGAGCTTCTATAACAAAAAATACAATTATTTCACTGTAACAAGGTCCCACTTTTGGCAGATTGTGACCTTTCTTCTCTAAAGTCTTTGTGCATAAAGTGTTCAGTAACCTTACAAGCACATCTAGCTCAAAGTTTTATCTTGCAGGTTTAGACTTGTCCTAAAAATGGGAGAACGTTTCCATCTAGTTGTTTATAATCTAAAAACTAAACTCTGGATCTACTTCAGGATTCAGCGAGTCTACTTTATGTCCTTATCCCACTTGCATGTAAACATCTATAAACACTGGCTGTGTCGCTCAGGTGGGTTTCGGGTGTTGAAATAGAACAAATGTAGTCAGGACTCACTGTTGCTTTGTACTCTTATCATTGTTGATGTTTTTTGTCTAAATTCTAGCCTCACAGAATCAACGCAGATTAATAATGGAAAAATAAAAGACAGTAAAGGCACTAGATGGAGATGTTGGAGTATTGTTTTTTTTTTTTCTTTCTTATTGACTTTCTTGGTGGTTAAACTATAATTTTATTAACAAACAAAAGAGTATCGTAAAATATTAACCATGTTCTTTTATAAATAGATTTTTATAAATGATTAAGTGTATAAAAAAGTAAAGGTTAATATAACTGTGTGAGGCTTGGGCTGGCAGGCTTGTCCTGTTAACCTGCTCATGCTCAGAAGCTGCTGTATTGCTTTTTTATTTATTTATTTATTTATGTCATTTCATATAGATCAATGGTTTTTGTCTATGTAGCTCACATTTCTGATAGGCTTTGGGATATAAACTTAAGTTTACCCCGCACAATCAGTTATTAATGAATTAATTAATGAAGTTGCACATCTAAAATAAGTCCTGTCAATAGGTAGAGCTCTTTTGTTTCTACTGATAATTAACATTTTTCAGTCCTGAAGGCTGTGCATTGTACATCTCTAATACTCAATTTCTGCAAACTAAATCGTAATATAGTTGATTAAAGAAAAAAAAAACTAAATTTAATTGTTCATTTGTATGTCTGCTTTTTAATAAATTACAACAATAATAATCTTAACATTTAATGATATTTTAATGAAATGTTATATACACAAGTTAGGCATCACTAGCACCCTTTGAGCGGGTGAAGAGGTGAGAGAGCTGGGTGGACAAAAGGACAGAAGCACATTGGTGATCTAGTTAAATGTCAATATGGGAAATTTAAGAAACTGTTAACCCGTGTAAAAACAAACAAACAATGTTTTATTATTATTATTTTGTATTGATGCCACTAAGATCTTGTTAATTTAAAAGATGAATATGAAGGTCATTCAGGATGGTATTTTCCTTTAAGCTTATTTTATTGCTTTAACAATTTAGCCAATAACTATACAGATATTTTCAGTTTTGCCATAAACAAACAAATAAACAGCAGGTTTTATAGGTAAGGTGAGGCGATTGTAATGACACTGAAAAGAGCTGGTATGTGTAATCACATGCTTCATTACTTAATTAGATGGGGGTTTTTTTTACACGTCGAGAAGCAAAATAACTTGTTTTTGCAAAAATTGTTTACTTGACTATCTTATTCAAGTATTAAAGACATAGTGTTTACACAGCTGTATAGTCAGCTCAGACTTTCAGCAATACAAATGTCCCTTCCACCTTGTTAGAGCCAATGTAATGCTGCACCACCGCTAATAAACACTAGATGGCAGTGTAAAACTGTAATACCTACATGTAGCCCCCACCTCCCTCTCTGCGTTCTATTGTAGGGTCAAGAGAAACACCTTCAAATTGGGTTAATCAAGGGTATGTTTTTGTACCGTTTAGAGCTCTTAGCTTACTCTACTTAATAAACACTTAAACCGTTTTACATCAGCACAGATACGGTTAAATTCTGTAGGATATCAGGACGTTCATGAAAGCATCACACGGTGAACCTTTAAGAGGTTTTTTTATTCACAACTCTGGTGGCCATGATTACACCCTGCCTGTGCAATGTTTAAAGGGGGGGGGGGGGTTGGGGGGGTTGGGGTCTGCCCAGTTAGAAAACTGGAACAAATGAATACACGATGAAGCACCAACGAAAACAGATCATACAGCAGAGACAGAAGGAAAGCATGTTTTATTCCATTATGTATATAACATAAAAATGCATTTTTCATTGTATAAAGCCAAATAAATAAAAACAAATAAGATTCATTTCAACATTTCTTTGAATTTTAATGCAAATAGGAATACCTAAATCTCAATCAGTAGCTGGTTTGGATTCTGTTTGTGGAATATTCAGGATCATAATTGCTCATGCCACTTTCAATAACCGTGAAATAACAGAAGGCCAAAGAAATGCAAAGAAAATTTTAGATGGGCCTGCATCGAGCAAAGAGAACAAGTGAAAGATTGCTGAAATTCCTTGAATTTCATTAAGGACTGCCCAGAGCATTATTAAATGGAATGGAATGATAGTGCAAAACTGTCAACTACACAGAGGAAATGTCAGGAAAAATGATCAGAGAGCACTTAAGCACTTAAAATTGCATTGTAGAAATGCAGTAGAAGGGGGGGGGGGGTTTAACTTTGCTACCAAGCATAAAGATTGAATTTTGGAGCAATGGAAAAGGTCATGCGGTCTGACGAGTCCAGATTGACCCTATATCAGAGCTAGGGGAGTATCAGGTAAGAAGGGAAGCACATGAATTGATGCACCGATCATGCATAGTTCCCACCTGTACACGCCTCTTGAGGCAGTGTTATGATCTGGGGTTGCTTCAGTTGGTCAGGTCTAGCTCAGCAATGTTATGTGGCGATAAATTAAATTCTGCTGATAACCTGGTCATTCAGTACATTCAGGTCTATTCAACATGTATGGAGTTATTCCAGGAATATTCCCATATTGAGGAATCATTCTCACACATGATCTGGCCACCAACACCATTACATCTCTTTGTGGGTGATGGAGAAGAGAGGTTTGATTCTCCCATCACCAATACAAGATCTCAGCCAAATTCCTGGATGGAAATTAATGATATGGCAGGGCAGGGTTTGTGAAACAATGCCATAGTGAATGCTCACTGTAATTAAAACTAAATGTGGTCCAACAAAATATTAATGTGTGATTAATGTAGGGGGGGGCAGGCAATGTATACCTTTCCCAATACATGATATTGTCTATAACAAAACTATACAATACAATATTGTATTTTAACAAAACTATATGGAATATATGGGATATGGAATATCTCTTCAGATGATCTGATAAGTCAGTTGACTACATAAATGTATTGAGGTTAAAACAAGTAAGCATTTTTTTTTGTTTGTTTTTCTTCCCTGATGGCACAGGCATATTGCAGGACTCTAATTGTGAAAGAGTGGTTCTGGGAGCAGGAGGATTCATTTTCACACATGAATGGGCCACCACATTGCACACCAGAATTAAATCTGAAAGCAGTCAAATGGAATCTTAGAGTGTGCTCAATTTTTTTGCTGTTCTTAATGTATCTTATATTAAAATGATTGGATTACCATCAAAACGTAACCTGCAGTAACAGATGAAATAACAGGCCAGCCTTTGCTGTTAATTGGAAAAAGAAGAAAGAAATGTCATACTGTACCTTTTGTTTTCTCTTCTTGGTTATGTTTAATTTATTGGCTGATTCCATGCAAAGGTCAAGTTTCGCATGGGGAAAAACTAGGCATAATTCATAGGGGTTACATCAAAACATAACTGATATGCTAAATCACATGAAAAATCTGCTTGTAATGACTACTGTGTGATTTACAAGTTTAAAGTGGAATGCTGGGTTTAAAAAAAAAAACAAGCTACAAAAAATGATAAAAATTACAAAAAAAAAGAAAGAAAGGATCATTATTAGCTGATTTAATAATTTTATAGTTAGATGTTTCATAATTTGTATTTCAAGTGTTTTATGTTAAAAATCCAACAGTGAAGCATGTTCTTTATAAAGTTTGTAGAGGACTGCTTTACACACATCAGTTCTCTGATGCCAGTTTATAATTTTTTATCATTTTATCATTATTTATTTATTCCAAAAATAAATAAACCAACATTTCAAATCTGCAATTTTTGTGTTCATTCGAGTCTTTAAAATTCACTTTGTAGAAATGATAGAAAACCAGTAATTTCTCATAAAGGGTCGTCACATCCATAACACACTGTATATTTTCATTAAATTATTTGATATGAATTTTGAGTTTAAATTGAGCAGAAGAGATAACAGTAAAAGTTACACATATTAATTCACTAATACTAATCCGGTCCATGCTCTGAGGCTTTGTGTTATCCAATATGAGTCTGAATGCCTGAATGTCGAGGGTTCGATTCCCTCCTCTTTGTGCATGAAGTTTGCATGTTCTCCCTGTGTTTGGTGGATTTCCTCCGGTTTCTTCCCACAGTCCACAGACATGCACATTAGGCTAATTTGTGTTCCCAAAGTGTGTGGTGTGTGCATGTAGATTGTGGTGTGTACCCTGGAGTATAGAACACGAATGAATAATCACACAGGAACACAGGAGTGTAGTAAACAGCTGCCAAAAAGTCTTTATTAGTTTGTGACCAATAAATCAGAGCGTCTATGAAACGTCATACTTACACCAAAGGAAACATCAACAGCGGCACTGACGAGCACCAGGACATTTTCACTGTAGCACAGATTACAATGGCAGTCTTTATGTACACACGGCTTCGAATAAAAACCAGCACAGCCCGTGAGTGAGAAGATAACAGTCTATTAACGTCCTCTTTTAAGAGAACCAGTAGAGAAAAAAAAAAGAAAGAAAAAGGTGCAATAAGACACAGCTTCCCAAACAGTTATCACCAAGGACCCCTTTTAAAGGGCAGAAAAGTGACAAGATGCAAGAGAATTGAGAGTAGGGAGGTCAGGTTAGAGGAGCTTTATGCCAGCATGTGATTTGTGCATCAATGATTGGAAATCTTTTTTTTATTAGTCATTTAAAAAACATTTTAATACCAATTTGTCTTTGTGCTGAATAGCTCTGTCTCTTGTCTGTGCCCTGTATAAGCCCAGGGATCCTCGGCTCAGTTTGGGAACCGCTGCAACACAAGAAACACTGAGACATTATACACATAATAGCAAGTGCTTTCATTTGCAAAAGATATTGCGGTAACCGTAATCATCCCAGATCACAAAATAACCATCTCTGACACTGTCAACTCTTTCATTACTTAATCCACTGTGCCTCTGGATTAGTCTGCTGTTTGAGTTGCATAATAACATGAACTTCGTAAGTATTATTGGTTTAGGAGTAGCCTTACGGCTGTGTGCGCTGTAGACACAACATTGCATAATCGTCTAGAATAGAAGGGGAGAAGAAGAAGAAAAAAGTTACTTAGTGCGATGAGGAATTTGTCTGGATTTGCTAGGGTTATAGTAGCCATTATCGTCATCAATTAAGAAGAACCTCGGAATCTTAGTCACTCTTAGTCTGATCGTTATGAAAACAAAGAGTTAGAAAGAGAGGAGTGGAGGGAAAATTACACAGGGAGGGAAAATGAGACAGGCTTTCCGTCCTCAGATTCCTCAGGGACCCCAGCAGCATGCGTGCGAATGTCAACTAGTAACACATATAATGTGATGTATAAGCGTACGTGTGTGGTGAGTTATTAGAGAAAGGCGGCGCACTGATCTCAAGAGATTTCCCGAGCTACTCTCCCATCCTGGCAGTATTTATCTAGAAACGAGGCCTCATTAATCCAGAGCACGTAATTGATCAGATCCGATGAAATAAAGGTTTCTATATGACCAATATCCTAAAGTTCCATCTCTCACGGCCTGTTTGAGTTACAGGAAGTATTTTGAATGCATTGACACTCTGGAGCTTTACAATGTCTTATTGCGTCTCTTCATGTTGATAAAGCATTCCTGGGGTTAACTTTGCCTGGCGATGCAGCGCACAAAACACTGGAGCAGACTTTCAGCTTAGTGTAATTGTCAGACGTTGCTAAAACTCAAATGAGAGCGAGGAGAATTATAGGGAGCAAACTAAAGCCCAAATTTAGCGTTTTTTAAACTGGGATCTGTTTAAAATCCAACACCCAAGGATTCATGGCCTATGATTTTATGATGAAATTTATATTATATTATATTATATTATATTATATTATATTATATTATATTATATTATATTATATTATTGATTTCTCACAGTTATTTTAATGGTCATTTGAATTAGATGGATTCAATCCAAACCACGAAGACAAAAACCATGTAACATGAACTTGTTCTGGCGGTGGAAAGTTTATAAGTATAAAATCTCTTTGGCTCCAATACACAACCAGAATATTACCGTACACATATTAGTAATGCGCCAAATATTTGACTATTACGATTTATATTTGTAAAATAACTCGAATGCGGCTTCAGGAGAATTTATTCAACAGGTAATGAATTTGGAGAACCGGAGAAGGGGGAGAGGAAAGAGGAGGTTTCTGTGCCTCAGATGTCATAGAATCTGATGATTAAAAACAAGAACTAAGTATATCGATTATGTTACACTTCCTGGCCAAAAAAAAAAAAGTCTTTAACTGGAAAATTACTGCAATGATTTATATGCCTCAGCTGGCGACCTTTATTAAACCCTAACTGCTACAGCGAGAAGCTTCTCATTTCTAAAACAAACACGGCGGGAAAAACATAACCCGTGTCCATGGAAAAGATGTTACTGTTACTGTGGTCGGGTCCAGGCTCGGTAATGTCATGTTTCAAAAAAATAAAGAAAATAAAGAAAAATGACTACCTGAAGGTATTTCTTCATTCCTGACGGCACTGGAATTTTCCAGGACAACAATGGCAAGATTTATTGCGCTCAAAATGTGAAAGAGTCACAATCATCTTCACACACACACACACACACACACACACAAGACGAAGAGAAGAAGTTTCGGGGATGGGCTGGAGGAGACTTTACCGAGCGCTTAGACTCTTCCATCATCAGTGGAACATGTTACTGTTAGTGTCGACAGAAATAAAGGCCAAGATGAAAAAAAAAAAGTGTGATCGAAGACTGTACTGTATTAGTTTGCGCGATTTTTTTTTCTTCTGACCAGGCGGTAAGAATACAAATCTGGCATGAAATGAAATGAGATGTTTTTGAATTCTGTATAGACTGTAACGAGAAATGAGCTCTCATGCTTCATCAGCAGCAGGTCTTTTAATCCAACTGTGAAATACTTCTACAGTAGTTAATATAGTTAACAACAGTGAAACATTTCTGAATTAGCATTGTAGTATTGCTTTAACTAATAATTCGTTTCAGGGTTGGGGGGGGGGGGGGGCGGTGTTCGCACTCGCACGCGAAGTGTGAATTTCTCACAGGACTCGGACTTTGTTCCGACTCGGAGTGTCTGTTTGTGGCTTTTACAGCTCAGCCTAAGTGATAACCGCGATACATTTTTAAGCTTAAAATTTCCTAACAAGTGAAAAACTGTATCGAGTTGACAGTGTTGGAGAATCAACAGTTTCCATTGTAGGCTGAAAGGAATCTTCTCGAAACAATGAGCCACACATACAGCGCTGTACTGTACGGGACCCGGTGATGCCATATGACATGTACACCTTCACTAATACATTTCACATTCAAGTCTCCTCGACTGACACGTTGTTGTTGTTGTTCGTTTTTTTTTTCAGTTTAGGAAAGTTGGTACGTTATTCATAGCTTTGTCCACCTTCTATGGCTTTAAAGTTCTATTGCAGCGACTCTACCTAGTTCTCACAAAACAGTCCTAATCCCTAACATCGGTGTTTGTTGTATCCTCGGTATACCCCCCTGTGTGCACGTCATATGAGCCTCACCAGTCTGATTAGTACTTCATCAACAAGAGACAGCAAGTATGGAATAAAAACGAAGCACACTTCGGACGGGCTACCGAGCAAGAGCAGGCAGTTGCCGTGGAAGTGGGTGCTGCGCTCGTGCCGTGGTTGATCTGTGGTGCCGCGGCACGGCCGTGTACTTTCTCTACACTCTCATCTTTTATCATTGGCATCTGCAGTCTTTCATGGCAGCCAGACTATTTGTTTATCACCACGTTCCCCTCTGCCTCCGTGTGCCATAAAATCCGCCAATTTGTGTCGCCTGCTAAATATAGAGCAGGCGTAAAAATAAATAAATAAATAAATAAATAAAAAAAGATCCCGGGGAATTCTGGCTTTCTTCCCGGACCTGAAGAATGTGGCACATGAAGTCCGAGATACTCCAGCCAATCGGAGCTAAGCCTTAAGGCTGCGGAAAAAAAAACGTCTGCTTTTCCACGTCCAAGAGGCCAGCGTGGATTTAAATGAGATTGTAGAACGACCACGCTGAAAATCCTTTCTTACTACGCCGTTCAAAAAACTAAATAAAAGAATAAAAATGTCAATTTTCCCATAATGCATTGCAGCCTGCCTGCCCTCTGGCTTTTAGAGACAAAACACGGTATACACATTTAGAAATTCAGATCATATTTCGGTCCTCATCTTTTTTTTCTTTTTTTTTTTAAGCATGCACATGCAGTATTAAAAATACAGTCAGAGTATAGGTTTAAAAAGTGTAAAAATCCAGTGCGACAGTCTTTGTGTTCTTGAGGTTAACATGGTCGTTGATTAACAAGAGCAGTGACATAATTCATTACAGAACACCGAGCCTACACTTCACATGCACTGCTACGGTAGCATTTGGCTAACACACTGTGGATCGCTCGTTATGGTTGACACCCTGGGACCTCAATTGAGACAAATTATCCCCCAAAAAGTGCTTTTATTTGTATTACAAACAAATGTATCGACTTGAGATCCGCAAATTAGTCGTCGAATTTAATTGTCCTGTCATTTGTAGAAATTTGACACAAATTTCCTGCCCGATATACTGTGCAGTAACATGTGCATGGTGTGGTTTTCTGTAAGGCTTGTGTTTCTGACTAGAATGAATGATCTCACTGATGTAGCATTGTATAGGAAAAAGGCTCTTGGGTTCCCAAAACGCAGACATATCAAACCAACTGAAATATCCACATTTTGGAAACCAGATTTTTAAAAAAAGAAGAAAAAAAAGGGACAAAAAGTTCTACAGTACTGCAGTTGGTTACAAAATACAGTCAGGAAGGAGAAAGAGACACGTCTTAGCAAAACACTTCCACTAGAAAACGAAGGGAAAAAAAGGGAAAAGGGCTCCTAGAGCCAAGCTGTTTAATTGATACAAAAACAGAGAACTTGGATAAACTTACACCAGGTACATTCCTTTTGCTTTCTATATACATCAGCACTCACACACACACACACACACACACACACACACACACACACACACACACACACACACACACACACTCATTCACTCACACACACCTCTTCAAGGCACAGTCAGGCTCCAGTGTGTCCCTAAACACTACATTCCTGAAAGCAGAGACGCACGTCTGCTTCACGGCACAGCAACGAAACACTCAGAAACCCTAAACACTGAGCGTCTTCACAGGGACACGGAGGCCGGTTTCTTGGTTGAATGCATCGCAGAACTCGTATCCCAGGTCCTATTCTGCCTTTTTGAAAGGCACTACCAACACAGCTATGACTCAAAACAATCAAGACAAATCCTTTCACTAAACCTTTACAAGGCCGGGATGATGCAGCGCAACTTTTCACTCAACACCACAGTCTCATCCTCAACGTCAACACAACGCTTTTAGTTGTAAGTAGGGAAGATACCGGTATTAGTCCGAAATTAGTAGGGAAGATACCGGTATTAGTCCGAAACAGTGCTCACTTACTCTTGATCCTAGCCTGATATATACAGTATATTGCCGAAGGTATTCGCTCGCCTGCCTTCACATGCATGTAAACTTGAGTTACATCCAATTCTTAATGCATAGGGTTTAATATGATGATGGCCCACCGTTTGCAGCTATAACAGCTTCAACTCTTCTGGGAAGGCTTTCCACAAGATTTAGGGGTGTGTTTATGGGGATTTTAGACCATTCCTCCAGAAGCCCATTTGTCTTTATGGTCCTTGCTTTGCGCACTGGTGCGTAATCATGTTGGAACTGGTGTGGGGTTGTTTTGCAGGAATTGGGCTCGGCCTCTCAGTTCCAGTGAAAGGAACTCTTAATGCTTCAGCATACCATGGACAATTTCATGCCCAACTTTGTAGGAACAATTTGGGGATGGCCACTTCCTGTTCCAACCTGACTGCGCACCAGTGCACAAAGCAAGATCCATAAATACATGGATGAGCGAGTCTGGTGCGGAAAAACTTGACTGGCCTCAATCTGATGGTACAAATGCCTGTGAAGGCAGGTGAGTGTATACTTTTGGCATTATAGTGCATTATGATAAATAACTATGTATACTGTATACTGTAGATAGAGAACGAAGGTGGTGGCTAAAGTGGCAAATACTGTCGGATGTGAGAGCACTTCAATTCAGCGAGCATTGAACACTGAGACACTGCAATTCGTGATCATTTTTATTGACCTCGCCTCGCCTGTTGTCTTGACCACCCTCGCATTCTGTTTAAACGTCATGTGATCTTAAACTCGGCACGAGACGTTCATTTCTAGCAACACACATTTTAGCAACCAACGGCAACACAGCAAAAAATCTTCAATCACTCCCCTGATTGCTTAAAACTAAGCAGGCTATTCATTTCGGGATCAGGATCAAGTACTGAAAAACATGTTGAAGGTGTACTTAATTCATAAAGTAAGAAATGTTGCAGAAGTGATTTAAAAAGCTCAACCGGCAAAGCTTTAACCATCCGTATGAAACAGAATGATCCGCACAGACTTGTTTTTCTTTATGTATGGTAGAAATTAGTGCATTCCTCAAGGCAAAATATGATGACAAGACTCTGTGTGTTTGAACCGTGTTAAAATGCACATACATACAGCAATGTAGTCACAAAGTCAGATAAAATAAACAGTTATATTGTGATCGGTTATATCTTGGATACTATACTTGGAGCATATGTTATTCTGTAACAAGGGAAGCAGGAAGGTTTCGATCATTGAGACAAGAAGATGTTCTGCAAGATTATACTGTACACCACTGTAAACACGGCTGCTCAATGTGTAGCTATATATGTATCTATATAATACTCTAGCTACAGGATATGAAAGAAGTAGATTATAGAACAATAGGAAGTAAAGAGGAAATGCTTTAGCATTTCACTCATGGAATTGTACCGCTAATGCACCGGGGACCAACCTGTAGCAGTCGAATCATACACAAGCACCACAATGCCGTTTCGCGCCATTACTTTATATCGCAGTGGCGTTTTTTTGTGTGTGTGTGTGGAAATCACCCATAAGTGCCATAACGTCCAAGGATCAGTATTTATACTCAGGACAAACAAACTCATCATTACCTCACCATAATCATGATGGAAAAAGTTCAAGTTTTTCGTCTGTGTGTGTGTGTAAACAACACAGCAATCCAGGCTGCCCCTTAGAGGAATACTTATATGGTAGCAGAACGCTGTTAAGGGGTTTAAACAAGCTGTAGCCTCTAAGGTCTAGGATGTAGCATTGACGTCCCAAGATATCAGCTGCTTTTCTTCTTAAAGTGACCCACATTCTCATACACACTCATACAGCCGTATCAAATCACAAGCATGTGGGACTTTTAAGCATAGCTGGGCGATATCATTGTCTCAATGTGAAGTCATGTGAACATAATTGTAAGGACTTTAAAATTTTCAAGTGCTTTTTTCGACAGGATGAATTAATCCAGGTGTTGGTTTCCAGGTTACGAGTTTTAAAAGCTGGAGATGAATCACGCGTAATACTGTAAGAAGGTTTAATGTTTCATCTGTGATGCAGATGCAAGGTGATGGGTTCTTTTAGTTCAGCTTTTCAGAAGAGTACAAAGTGACGTTTTTAATCCCCTGATCAACCAGGAACCCTGAGGCTGCATGATTGATGTTGTATAGGTGTTATGACGTCAAGATGGCAATGAACTTTGATGAACTTTGATGAAATGATTCAGTTGTAACCTTTTTTTTTTTTTAGCTTCTTCATGCCAATGAATGGAATTAACGTCCACTCGAACACCTGACCGCATCCATGATCCCTTTCTAACAGGGTTTCGAATTCTTGTTTAGATATCGGAACGGATACAACAGCTTCCCGCGCACAGTGTGTGTATCTCATGTCATGCATCTCTTAGTGTTGGAAGGCTACCTCCCTTTTAGATTTATTTTAGAAATATTACAGTGAGATGCATCTTAGCTCTCGAATTACTTTACTGTAATATGGTGTTTGAACAGCATCTAAACTGCATCGTGTCTGATTTTGCAGAATTGATCTTAAAAGTAAGTTTGCATTGCATTTCCATTAAATATTCCAGTTAATTCCTGTTACCTGATATTTATTTGTGACACCTGCAGTTATGCACGTGCATTTACTCATGTTAAAAAGTAGTCCAAGGATGCTTTTTCCACTTTGGAAGCTTGGACAGTTTTTGGCATGTATCACCAGAATTGAACTCATTTTAATATGAAATGTTCAAATGTTCAAAGCAGTATAGATGATGAGTGAGTGTGTGAGTGAGTATAGAGTATATACTGTGGTTATTCCAGGGTACGGTATACAGACGTGCAATTTTCAACATCAGAAGCGCAGCTGCAGTTATACTAATAAAATGCTCGCTACTTTAAATACATATTTCCAATTAAACATGTATTTGTACAAATGTTGATTTTCTATTACCGCCCAGCTCTGCTTAAAAGTCTGTACCAGTTTGAACAATTCTGGCGTTTAGCTGCAGTCTCACTGCCTGCAAGATCCTATCTCAGGAGGATATACGGCACTGATACAACATCCGTCTCGAGATGTATGCAGAAATATATACAGAAAACAAAGATGGAAAAACAAAAGTCATTTAAAGATTGAGTGTGAACATAAATTGTAGAGTTTCTACATTTTCTTTAATAGACTATAAACTTCACATGACATATAATGGCAGTTTCTTTCACCTTAAAGTACTGTATACTCTGTAGAAACAGCACAAGAATGGAGAACAAGGATTGGGAAAAGAAAATGCAACATTCAATCAGACCTTTTCACATCTTCATTTATATTTACTGTACACCTGGTCATTTCATGGATCTTCTGAGAAGATTTAAAAGTGCGTGTATGTTTTTAATCAAAATCTAAGCTGGGTTAAAGATCTGATCACTGGTATCGGATGGAACAGCTCATTAAACACCTTCGCCTTCCTGTGCTGTTCCTTGTGTCTTGCGTCATTTCGAATTACTTTAAAGTGGCAAATTGGAAAGTCGGCCCAACAGTGTGTGACCAAGTGTGTGAGCTGATTTACAAACCGAGGTCCAGTTCGAATTGTAAAGAAAAAAAGAAAAACCAATAGTGCTGTCGTAAATCGATGGATGGGACAAAGGATAAAAGCTTCCTATGCGAGTGTGCGAGTGAGAGAGGTCTACGTGTTAAATGTAACTGGAGTGAACTGTACTGGATTGAATTGTATCGGTTAACACTTGGAAAAAAAATCATTACTCGTGCAGTACACTGTCTATTATCATGTGTATCATATTGTCTTGAATGGAATCAACACTAAGCTTCCTAAGTGTGTTGTATTATGTTGTAGTGTACCGAGACGGCAATTTAACATTACGAAATGTTTTGTGAACGTCCTAAAACTTTTTTTTTTCCCAAGTGCACTGAGAACATTTAACGCTAATGAATAGAAACTTTGCAGAAACATATCGAGTTGACCTGGAGCATGCTAACTCACATTCGCACGTTTTGTTTTTTCAGACACGCTGGAGACGTTGTGTGATGAACGTTTATTTTCGGGAATATCTCCTTTAGCCGTTAAAAAATCTGGTCAATATTTACTGAATGTTAGCATTGTCTCGTGAGAAATCAGATCTGAATCCGTCTCGAGATGCGTTCACACCTTAAGTAAATAATCCTGATCCGGGTACGATCCTGATCCGCAAAAAAAAAAGCATGAAATGACCAGGTGTAAACCGTGTCCCGGTTTCCGTGAAGTGCTACACACTTCTCAGTGTTTTTCAAATTTAGCTTAGAGCTACATACATAAACATCCTAACGGTAGAGGAATCATGAGAAGGGGGAATAATTGTGTTGTGTGTGCTGGTGCTGAGATGTGTGTTGGATACTTGTTTATACAATACTGCATTAAAAAGGACAAAAAAACAGCGCCGGAGAACTTACAACTGCCCGTTGAGCAGCCGTTTTTCTTCTTGCATAAAAGTCCTTCACTGCTGGACAAACCCCAGGAGGACCCGAACACGGAAAAATTTCATCCAGTCTTCATCACCTTGAGCAGCGCAGACAAAAACAAACAAACAATTCCACTTCCTCCTCACGTGATCACTGTGCAGTATTTGTTACACAATCGGCTCAATACTCAAAACAGAACACGGTCAAGTGCTTGCAGCTTGTGCCCATGCGTGAGCTCCCGGGCCGGTTGCAGTACTGTAAGTGCTCTCTCTTTTATTACTTCCTACGTAAAATGTGTGAGGTCAGGATAAACAGATGTACAGGGATATTTCTTATTCGATGACTCTTTTTTAAGTGCTTGGCTTGGACAACGTTCAGTAGGTAAGCCGTATGCCGACCTGTCTGTTAATGGACGAGGGATGAAGTCGTTGGACGCGAGCTCATCTGAGTGGGCTGTGGCTGGGTTAAACACCGCCGTTCTCTGATGGGAGGGATGTTTATTAACATAGCGGTCATGCACAACTGAGTACAAAAAATAAAACAAAAAAACAAAAAAACAAAACAGAAATGGCACAGAAAATCCTTGTTTTTGGTTGCAGGTAGATAGAGAAAAGTCTTCTAAAAATGAAAAAAAAAAAAAAAACCTCCGCTGCTTTTAAACATAGCTGCTGGTTTTGCTTTCGCTGAACGCATCATCCCTGAAAGAAATGACACACATATAAAACAGAGATAGAAAACCTGTCCGTCCCTAGTGAGTGTAAATTGCTTGTGACTGTACGGAAGAAAAGCAGTGGCTTATTCTTTTCCATCATATTTTGATCCATTTTCACCAGGGGGCGCGCTCCTCCCTAAACACATACACACACATACACACACAACCACGCAGTCTCTCTGAGCGAGGGTGGACAGTCTTGAGTGTGGTTGGCAGTTGGCGCTAACGTTTATCCCTGCTCAAAGGCAGAAGTGGAAAAGAGTCCATGGAAAACAAGGATCTTAGTCTGTACTCCATTTTGTAGCACTCCACGTGATCTTTTTACATTTGTCTTTTGTAAAAAAGAAAACTTCGGCAGTGATTGGACCCACCATGTCTGGTCCCTCCATGACTTACACAAATGTTTTACAGCCCAATGTTTAAAAAAAAAATCAATCTTTGCTTTTTTTTTTTGCAATAAATGCGCTACTTGCCTTTCTCTCAGTTTTTTGCAAGTGCACTGGGAATGTTTGAGGAGATTTCGTTTCAGATCCTGGGTCCAAGTGGAGCATTCTTGAAACTGTGGTGTTAAGGAGGTGCAGCAGAAACAGTTTTGCAAGAGAAGGAATCGTGCCCCTTTTCCCTGGGCAGCTCAGTCCACAAACCTCTGGCAGGCTTTCTTCCAGCGGCACGCCGTGCACCACATGTCTCGGTTCTCCATCCCGTACACCTTTCTGCATTTCTTACCTTCGCCTCGGGACTTCCTGCTGCACCGACAAACATACACACACGCCATTACCAACACAAAACACTGTGAGTCTTTCAAATGTGCCCTGTAGGCACAACTGCTGGAAAGTGAACAATGTTGAACTTGTAGAAAATGCAACAGATGTACCTGAGTGATCCTGAGGCTCGGGGTAGAGACGAGAGGACTGGGATGGTCTGAGAGCGCTGCTCGCTAAAACCCTGCGTCTGACTGTGAGTGGGAGAGGCCTGTAATACAAATCAGCTCATTTTTATTGCACACAATCTGCAAATATTTTCGTATGAGTGTGTTACCTTAGACAGACATTATACAACTTGCATTTTCTGGCATTAGCTACAGTATGTTTTCATCTGCTTCACATGTAGAATGGAAAAGTAAGCACATTTCCAATCTGCCTTAAAATGTTTTATATCATGGTGTGATTTCCTGCAAAACTTTCTGTTTCACATGTTCTGCTTTATCGATTAAAAACACATCAAGACTTTCATGCATGTCGGAAATTCTGTGTTTTCCCCTGAAAATGCACACTAAGAGTGATAAAAACATGATGAAAAAAGATGACTAATTAACATCAGCCAGTTTCTTATCCATCACATGTTTTCTTATCTCGCCAGTTAGAGTTATGCTTGAAAATAGAAACTGGTAAAATAGTTAAATAGTTAATACCCAACTACAAATAAATTAATGAAAGTTTCAAAAAACTTTTCACATCAGTGAAAAACACAGCTTCTAGACTCTATATATACACATACACTACCGCTCAAAACTTTGGGATCACTTTCTAACTCCATAGTCTTTCCTGATTTATATTTCTTTCTACATTATAAAACAATGATGAAAGCGTCCAAAATATACAATAATCTCCTTTAAACAGTTAATGTTGAGATGTATCTGCTCCTCATGATCTGTAAATCCTTCATAACGCCTCTAATCTGAGGTGCTGGTTGTTAATTGCTGATTTCTGAGGATGGTAGCTCTAAATGAACTTCTCCTCTGCAGCAGAAGTACAGTAAGTCTTGGTCTTGCTTTCCTGGGAAGGTCTTCATGAGAGCCAGTTTTATCATTGTGCTTGATGGGTTTTGCAAATGCACTTCCAAAAAGGCGGGTCTTAAAATAACAACTAACTGTTGTTGTTACAGAATTAACCTAATTCCATGTTTTATTTCATAGTTTTGTTGTAGAATCAATCACAAAAAAAACAAGAAAATTACAAATATACAAAATCTAAAAAGTATACAAACTTCACAAAATATTTTAATTTTTTTTCCTATACATTATATATGGATAATTATCATGATAATGATAATATTGATAATATTATTATCATATCATATGCTAATACTATGATAATAGTATTAATATTATAGTAAAAAAATACACATCATACTATTTTTCTTTCCCTAAAGTGTATATAAATTTTTGGGGCTGAGACAGTATGGTGAAATAGACTTGAGCATTCCCTTGATTTCCTCATCTTAAATTAAATTAAATGATTTAGATTAAATTAAGTACATGGGAACAAATGTTGTAACTGTGACGTGCTGCAAAGTACCAGAAGATACAATTTAAAAACTTGTTGTTTATGTAACAACCTCAGCAGCAACCTCATTTCTCCTCTCGTCTGTTCCAACAACTCAGCATTCAACATCTGGATTCTAATCACCGGCCTGATCATCTGTCATCATCTGCACCTGTTTCTCACTGGTTCATGCCTTAAGTTGAATGTTTTTATCATTGAGAGAATCATAGGTCACTGTGTTGCTGACAAATTTAGTGACTTCATCTACCATTTTAGCCACACAGACAGAAACTTGCGCGATTTTTATGATGGTTTGTGACGGTCTTGCACTTGATCCAGGTCTCCACCTGACCTAACAGTTCCCAAAAAACAATTGAGAATTGCGTTGTCTGTCCTACCCGCTCAGTTCTTTCTTCATAAACTGTCTTGTTGGTCTCATTACAAATAATGAGAAGTCTTTGCATATTTATTCCTCCTCCATTTTTATTTACTCCTTCTATTTTTATCTATTTCTACTTTATTTATCTACCTTCTTGATAGAACTGTGGTCATCTAACCAAATATGATTCCTTTCAATGTGAAATTAGCCATAATCTGCTTTTCTGTTCAGATCTGATTCTTCTTTCTTCATGTTTTCATATGCAAAATAAAGTCAGGGCGATTTAATAACTATGCAAATGAGCCTATGACGTCATAGCCTATGATTTCTATGATCCACATAGAAGTATATTTGTAGCTTAATGTGTCTAGTATTGCGATTGTATGAATGCATACACACAGTATGTGTGTGTGTTGTGCATGTGTATTTACTCACTGGGGTTCCGGTGAAGGTGACGGGTGGGGACTGCCAGGAGATGCTAAAGCTGTTGCTGCTGGAGGGAGTGAAGCGAGCCGAGCTGGCGGAGGGGATGGAGACGGGAGCCGTGGCCTGTGGACGGACATAAGGAATTTGCTCACACACAAAGCTGACTCTCATTACACTCGAACATGCTATGGCTCAGAGAAGAGCACTGATGGGTGATGGCTCAGAGTACTGCTGTTCTATGATAATATCAAAGCGAGCAGAATTTTTTGTGTATGTATATGGACAAGGAATATGCCTTCTGGCTAAATTTTATATTCGACTACAGAAACGGCTATTTGGTTAACTGGTAGGAAAGGGGAAAAAACATTTCTAGTGAGGTGTAATTTTCCACGGCGGTAAAACTTTCCTTATGTGGGTGGTAAACGTGGTCGTGTTTTACAGATGTAATATCGAGAAACATTAACAAACGCACAAACGCAACAGCTTCACTGAATATCAGTTCAATATTTCTACCTATACACGTACTGCTGCGGGCATTGTTTAGAGTTCAAACGATATGAAATGGACATAGTGCGCTAATGAAAATCTTACTGGATGGTGGACTTTATGTGGGCAAAGTGACTGTACATGCTTAAAATAATCAGACAAAAAAAAAAACACTAAGTGGAAATATAAAATAGCATTCTCAACGTCACAGCAGAAAGAAGCACCTGATGGAAAATGTGCTTAATTTGTAACCTAAAGTACCTTATTTTTTTCCCAGGAGACTTTAAGGGTCTTGGAAATGTATAATCTGTCTTGGACTGGTAAGCTGCGCATTCCCCTCACACGCATGAGACTATAAACCACACACTTTTGCAAAGTTTTCAGCCCTTCTAACTTGCAGACCATAAAAGTATTACCAGATTTGCCTTTTCAATTTCACTGCCACTTTTTCTCACTGACTTCCTGTAGAGGTAGTGCATAACAAATCCCTGAATAGGAATTTCAGTATTCGAATACTGGCTTACGTTTTCTGGCCATTACAAGTTATTTCATCATCCTGGGAGGTAATAAAACTAGGGCAGTGTGTGTGTGTCATGTGCGAATGTGAGATCTGTGTGCGAGGAAGTACCAATCAGGATAATTAATAGCATAATGAAACATGCATTTTATGATGACATGTCACATGTTAAAATAAATGGCAGGCACTTTTTAAAGCACTTCTCAGTTTTACACAAATTAAGTGAAAATGAAATTCTTTCTACCACTGAAGACGGTGCAAAGCCGGCGGGCATGCAGACTAGCCGTCAAAACTCAAGAGTATATCACGCGAGACCCCTTAAAAAGTCTTTAGGTCATTGCCAAGACAATAAAATATTACGGGTTGTTTTGTGAAGATTTTAGGAAATAATGGCTAACAATATCTGACAAGGGACACAAGGGATGCACTAACAATTAACCATATTTTATATTTCATTTTATATCATTATACTTCGCAATATTATCATATTTCAAGCTATTTTGAAACCATTTATTTTATTTATATTTGAATTATTTAGAAATGTGATCTGAATAAGAAAATGACATTTGAAAAAAACATTTGAATTATAAAATAAATTACAGGAAAAGCTCATATTATACGTAATTATATTTACAGTAGAGCGCAAACGTCGTGACCCCCCCCCCCCATTTCTTCATATTAAATTTAATTTAATGGAATTAAATGATGTGGATTAAAGAAAAGGGAACAAATGTTTTACTGTAACAGGCTGCCTAAAAATACAATTTAAAATGAGTTGTTTATGCAAAGTTCAACCTCAGCAGCAACCTCATTTCCCCCCTCATTTGTTCCAACCACTCAGCATCACCATCACCTGTAATGTGTACATTAATCACCGGCCTGATCATCTGTCATCATCTGCACCTGTTTCTCACCAGTTCATGCCTTAAGTTGGATGGTTTTATGTTTGGGTGATTCATAGGTCTCTGTGTGGCTTAACAAACTAAAACTTTCCTTTGAAACTGATCATGTACAGGGGCTGGAATGAATATGTGAGCCAAAAACGAGTGACAAAAAGTAAGCCTGGAGGATTATTCCTCAAGACTGCATTAAAAAATCTCCTTTTCAAGGAGTTAATTAGGTGAATAATTGGGAGATCTGACATGATATATACTAAATCTGATGAACTTTGCAACTGCAGAAATGCAAAACAAAGCATTACGTACATGTTCATAGATACCCAGAACCCACTTGATGGCTATTAATCACTATGTGATTTAATGTAAGTTTACATTAAGGGTTTAACTAATAGTGTCTTTTAAACAATTTGTGTAAGGTCTGTTTGGATATGCATGCATGCCTAGCTTCAGTCATGACCTCTTGAGTCACTGAATCTTTTCTGCCATGACCGAGATTCACTCCTTGTTAAGCACTCTAGTATCTGAGTCAGCAAATCACTCGGTCACGGCTGGGTTTCGCTCTTTTCATATTTAGCTGGTTAATGCTTGAGTCAGCAAATCCTTCAACCATGACTGATGTTTTGCTCCTCTGTCAGATAGTTGAGTCAGTAGGTTCTGGTTAATTCAAATTCAGAGCAAAACATTTTTCGTGCTTGGATTCATGTGTGACCGGGGTGTGTAAAAATAACACAAACAAAAAATGATTATTAACTACAGTATGACTTAAACTGCTTGAGTGGTTTGCTGTTTGTATTTAATGGCCGCACGATCATGTGATACGTTGGAGAAACCATGCACGGGATGATCCAGTGAATGAATCAGAGTCATTTAACTGGGCGAACACAAATGACTCGAGTCGCTGAAAGGTAAGCTTTATGTTTTGCTTAAAAATCAAAGACTAGCATGCTAACTGCTGTACCATAGCCCACTGATGACACTGAAGTGCACTAGTTAAATGACTGTGTTTTACGTGAAACTTATGAACCTCCCAGACTGTTGGGGAACAGAATCTTAAACATATAAAACTAATTAAGTCATTAATTCATTCATTCATTGAATACATTTTTAAAATTGATTCCAATTAAACTCAAACTCATGATAAATTATAAAAAATATATTATGCATTTAATATAAATACACTTAATTTACTTCACTTTTTAAAGATAATTATAAAAATAAAGGCATATTTGGACACATAAATGCAGACAGTATTGTTCCTTATTACATGGTTATAAAGTTAATATTTTCAAGCTCTCATGAGTTTTGAAGATTTTTCTGGCCAGCCATCAGTCCCTGCTATAGCTTAATAAAGTGCATTCATTCATACATGTTTAAGTCATTTATACACACTTCAAAATGAAATTCCACAGTTTTTCAAGCACTTTTTCCCCCAAGGACTACTCAAGAGTATACTTCTGCATAAGACTATAGAAGAGTTGGTCAGATGCAAGCTTCAGATCTGTGAGTGATATTTCTGTGATCTGTCATCTTGTTAAATGCATCTAATCGTTCAAATTTCCACTACTTACTTTTGAAAAGGTTAAACTCAAGAATTGCTTTGTATATATAAACCATGACAAATGCCTGTAAATGTGAGAGGTCCGGTACCTGGTAAGCATGGTCAGTGTGCACCAGGTAGAGCGCACTGGGGGCGGAGCGACTGAGAGGGGTGGAGCTGCTGCTCTCACTCTTGGCGCCGCTGGTGCTGCTGGAGGTTTCGGTTCGTCTGTGTTCGGCGGCAGGTGGAGGAGACAGAACAGACGGAGACGCTGGGGACAGACTGCTCAGGCCGTCGGCCACCGAATCGGTATTCAGCTTAATCTCGGTGTAATAGAAATCCTCCTCTCCATCGCTGCACTCAGAGTCGCAGTTCCGCCTGGGGGCAGGTGCAGAAAAATGGGGAAAGGCTATGACACCATCTCATTAGCATACTGATTCAGTTGGCTGCTCTCTTCTAATTACTCTGAGTAACAGATCTACACTTTCCTTCATGAATTATTTGCAAATTAGTGTCAGTTTAACAGGAACTATATGCAAATACAATTACAAATGCAGTGTAATGTACCATGTATTTCATTACAACTTTAAAGGAGATCTCTCATGTGCCATAAGCATAACATAAAGCACTTAAAATGTCCATTAAACCATTAAACAGTTCGCTAGCCAATGTGCTATAAGCTGTTTTAAAAATATATATATATTAGGTTTCAAAACCGTAGATTGTGGTGTTCATATTACCACTTTTATTGATCAATTCAGACAAAATTTTGTTTGTTTAGAGCTGTTTTGTTAGGTTTTGCTCTTTACATACAGTACAGACTGATGACCAAGCAATGAAAAAAAAGAAAAAAATTGCTGGCTTTGTCCGGCTAGCATGGTTTGGGTTCACGTGTCCCATTAGAGCAAAAGGTCAGTGGAAATAAACATAAAACTTTTCTGCCTGATCACTGATTACTCCGCCCACATCAAAAAGCTCAGAGGCTTACTGAATGGGTCAGTGAAAATGAAAAGTGAGTAAATCATAAGCTATGACCTTTACAAAGACAAGCAAGAAGAAAAATAGACATCCCATAGTTTTATGATGAGGAATATGTACACACCAAATCTATTTACACTCTAAATCATGTACTGTGCAATTAAGCAATTAATGCATTATTGCATTATAAATGCATTTTTTGATTGTCCTTTATTGATTGTTCCAAAAATCCAAACAAACGGCACAAGCCTTCATTACAAAGAGAATTTGCTCAGGTGATTGACTGGCAGCTGAATACCTGTTCGCGATTAGAGCAGAAAGCCATAAAAGCCCTGTATTTGGAGATATTACTGGTAATCCTCAATTTCGTTCCATCAAATGACACCCTGCCAGCACGGCACGATAACGAAAGTGATATGGACATAAAGTATGAAAGTGAGCCAAATGTGATGTAAAAAATATTTCCAATCTGGGCCCGGTTTCCCAAAAGCATCATGAAGTCAAGATCATTTTAACTGTTACAGAATGTGTTGCTTGCTCTACCGTTTAACAATTTAGTGTGTTACGATGCTTTGGGGAAATCTGGATGGATCTTAGGACATTTGTGTTCTCATCTCTTGAAAAAACAAAACAAAATCTGTCATAAAAAAAAAATCTTGTTTGGTAAAGCAAGCTATAAAACTGAAGGCTGGTATGAGAATGAGAGTAGTATTCGGATCTGCTGTAAGACAAATACATGAGGTGTGATCCATCACAATATCTATTGAGCCTGATTCTTCCAGTCTCATCTAGATTTTTCCAGTAAAACAAAGAGATTGACATTTCTCAATTCTAAGTTATGTTTTTTTTATATACTTTTAGAGTATGCAACTTTATGTATGTTTACACCTTAAAATGTAAATACAGTATGTAGAATTTTTTTTACTGAGGCTACAGACACTGAGATTTATATCGATCCTGTATTATGTATTAACTCACAATATGGGCCTGTGACCTATCTACTGGGCATTCAAGCAACCATGGACGATGTAAACGCTTCCGCTGTACGTGTAAGCAGGACTCCCAAACTGGTTTGTTCATTGAAGATTTTAGTCAAGTGGGCATCCTCCTCAAAGTTTGTGTCAAAAAGGAGAAAACCAGCTTTAATGTTTTAGTGAGTTCACTGTGCAGGGAAAAAAATATACTGAGTATGGACCTGAAAATGGTTGGAAAGACACCGGGTGTATGGTCTGTGTATGTGCAGGTACACTGAGATGAGTTCATGTAGAATTGTGGAAAATCAGACCTGCATGACGACTGACAAACATTATTAACATGCCAGAAATTCAACAGATTGTCCCATGCTGATCGTTCTATTGACTAACCTATTGCCTGGTCCCTGATCACACTGCACGCTAAATGACATCTGATCAGATTGTAAAATGAATCGAGCCGTATTCTTTTATATGAATTCATTATTACCACCAACATTTTCCAAAAATTGACCTTTGGTTCCAACATTTTCGGTATCATTATTCTACAGGACGTGAGATGTGGAGCGATAATTAATTTTACCTTACCTGTCATTACTGCAGCTCTGTGGTGCTTTTTCTGCACTAACACACCTGACTGAATTCATGAAAGGTTTCTGTAATTATCTAATAAGCCTCATTGTGTGTGCGCTGGAGCAGAAATTCAGCAGTGCTTTGACCCTCCTGACATCATCTTCTCTGAATCTCTAGAATCAACACAATAATCTTCTGTAATCGGCCTATTGTGTTTCGACACACTTGGTTTAAGGTGAAATGGGCAAATTCTCCTTTTTAATATATGTGTCTCTGCATTTGTGTGTACAAAGGTTTACTTCTAGACTTTACTTCTTCAGTATCCCATTTAGCTAATAAAGAAAATGCATGCACAAATAAAAAAATAACATATTGTGTCTCATAACCCTATCTTTCAAACAAGAATGTGACAAAACAGTTTTTTTTTTCCACCTGAAGTCACTTCCCTGATGTGTATCATTACCATACCGGAGTGTGTTCACACCAGAAAGACTCAGGGCTGCTTACAATAGCTTTCTTACCAGAAAGGTGGGAAATATTTGTGGTGTTGTTTATGGTGTTAGATCAGACAAACACTGTTTAAAACATCCTCAGCATGTTTTCACCGTTAGTAAGGAAGAGGAAGTTGTGAGCATGTGCACAATAGATGGTAAGCTTTATGTCTGGTAAAATGAATACATTGTACAGTTGAGTATCCACCTCTGCAGGGTATAGCATGCAGCTCGTTCTGGCCTCTGTCTGTTACACCTGGATACAGCTTGCTGATGGCTTACATTTTGCAACATGTCACTGTTAAGTGTGCTATATTTCATACGAGTGCAAATAATAAAACATGTCCTCCAAATCCTGGTGTTAGAGTGTATCCAGCTGTCTCTCTTCACTGCAGCAATCCAAGTGTTTCATGTGCTTGGATTCCTGTGCTTTGGCTTTTGGAAATAGATTCTGAACGCAAGTTAGTTCCTAGCCTGGGGGAACAACAACCGAATCACATGGTACTGATTTTAATTTGGAAAACTTATTATACTGTATTACACTACCAGTCGAATAAAAAGAAGTGCATGTTTTATTTCTAGTGGTTTAAATGGTGTTTAGGGACATCACCATCCCTGTGCATATTTGAGCAGTTTGATAGCAAAATGAGATATTTCCATTTTGGC
This sequence comes from Clarias macrocephalus, assembly GCA_011419295.1. Lineage (NCBI taxonomy): Eukaryota > Metazoa > Chordata > Actinopteri > Siluriformes > Clariidae > Clarias > Clarias macrocephalus. The sequence goes on along the minus strand of JAAGKR010001973.1, from coordinate 33,473 downwards.
AATTTTGAGATTTTTTTTTTTTTTTAAAGAAGCAAGAAGTATTACAAATTGTTAGGGAATATTTCTTTGACTCTCAAGGGTGTTAAAAAACACAAATGGCAAAATATTATGTGGTAATTTTTTTTTAATGAATTTTGCAAAACACTATAAATCCACCTGCTCCAATTAAGCATCAATACACCATGTTGGTTGAGTATTAATTAAAAAATATAACTCATGCATTGGTTGTGTTTTTTTTTCCCTAGGGAGTCACTGGTAGTATTTTGGAACAAGGAAAACAAGTGTGAGGTTTTGTTGCACACAATTGTTTTTATGCAGCCGAGTCTCAAAAAGAACTCGAAACGCTTAGACTTCAACTGAAGTGTCAGTAGTCTGCAGCATTTGTTTATGCTGATAGTGAACCGTTAAACTTTTTGCAACTGGGTAACTGTACGTGTTCTTACCCGAGGTGTACTGTACGGATGTGTCTCTGGATCCCCGCTGCAGTACTCAGCACCTTGCCGCAATTCTTCCACAGACACTTGAACATCACCTTCATAGAGTTCTGTTCGAACACAAGTGCACAGCGACACAATGATACAGTACCACTCATCCATTCTGCATTTCTTAATGTATGAATGCCAAACACTTCGGGCCATGACACGGGAAAAACAATTAACTTCCTTGTGGTAAAAATACCGCCCCCCTATTGATTACTTTCCAATAACAGCATGACCTGTCGGGGTTTTATTTCCTATTGTAATGCTTTTCTCCACCTGGTCACATGGTATTACAATGGGGCTGTGTGTTTACGTTGTCAAGGCACCAATTTAATTTCCAATTCAATTTAACAAAGGAGCTCTGTTTTAATTTGGTACAAAAAGCAGACCGTGTCCTCCGAGAGCTTGAGCAACAACAAAGCAAGTCACCAGCCAACATTTAATTAACCACCAAAAACCACCAAAGGAAATTCGCTCATCAACATACACTGCAAAAAAAAAATCATATAGTGGAAAAATATTGAATATTGGTAAAAATGAAAAACAATATTTGTCTGCCATGTTTTTTGTTATTATTGAGTAAAAAATATTAAAGTTTAAATTGATGTTATCAGATGCTCAAGGTGTTTTGATTTGTTTTGATTGGTTACCAGTATAGCTCTGAATATTTGACAACTCAGACTGAAAGTACCTCTTCTGTATTTCCTGTGTAATCATCTAAGCGGCTGATTTTTATTTTTATTTTTAACTGCATGATGGAATTTTATGGTATTTTACAGTAAATGTAGATCATAAAGATTCATTTTAATCACAAACGTTCTATATGCTTTGATCTTTATTTAATCCATTCACCAAAATAGAGATCCCGGATGTACACAAATCATGTGGTTTATTCTAAAATTCTGTTCATTGACATGGGATTACAGAAATCCGAGTTAGATACAGATACAGACAACACAGATAGAAATGATAAAAAATACCAAAACATGTCCAAACATTCTGTAAAGAAATTATTATTATAATTCTTATTCTTGTAACTACATGCCTTTTTTTATTAGTGTAACTGTAGTTACTCAATATTTAATAATTATTAAATAATACATCATTAATTGTAATAAATGATTAAACACAAGATTTTAAGTGTTTACAACAAATGCAACTTGGATTATACCATTTATGTACTACATTTATGTACTGTTTTTGCAGTGGTTCATTGTTTCTAGGATAATTTTTTCACAAAATACAAATAAAATTTCATTTAATTTTTGCCAATTAAATCTTTCCAATTGTGGACTGGGCATAATGGGAGTCAAATCAGTAGAATATTGATATAATACAAAATCAGTATAAATCAGTTTATTAAGTCATCAGTGCCGGAATATCAAATAAGCATATCAATATGAGTCAAATCAACAGAATATGATTGTAATAAGAGTCTTACCAGTACATGAGTCAAATCAGTATATTAATATGACATCTGTCTAGTCAGGACACCAGTATAATATATGATCCCAACTAATGTATTGGTATAATATGATCTAAATGAGTATAATCAATGATCTAAATTAGTACATCAATATGAGTCAAATCAGTAGAACATGCATCAAATCAGTATAATAGGAGTCAAATCTATATATCAATATAATAGAAGCCAAATTAGTATCACTCACTCACTCATCTCCTATACCCCTTTATCCTGTATTCAGGGTCACGGGGGGCCTGGAGCCTATCCCAGGAGACTTCCATTGCACAAATCCATTGCAAGGTACACACGCATACACACACTCACACACTCATTCACACACTGCAGGCAATTTTGGAAATGCCAATTAGCCTAATCTGCAGGTAAATGGACTGTTGGAGGAAACCGGAGTACCCGGAGGAAACCCACCAAGCACGTGGAGAACATGCAAACTCCATGCACGCAGAGACAAGAAATCGAACCTGGACCCTGGAGGAAGAAGGCAACAGTGCTAACCACTACACCACTGTGCCGCCCAAATTTTTGTAAGTCGAATTTGTTTGTAAGTCGGGGAACGACAAAGTCTTGTACGCCTTTGACACAAATGTAAATATAAAGCATACCAATCCACTTAGCAAAATTTGTCCCCTTTCTCAACACTGCCATCATGTGGCGAAAAAACTGTAACCGTGCCTAAGGAAATGAATTTCACAGTGAAATGTTGTCTCTGTGCCTTTAAATCACAAGGGGAATCTCAAACGGCATTTTGTCTTGAATTTCCCCATAAGAATGAATTGAAATTCCAAAGATTCGTTCTATGACCCAAAAATATTCATATAAAAATGATCAATAGAAAATATAAAGTAAAATTAACAAAAAATTTATAACATTAATTTAAGGTTAAATAATTAACCTGCTCCCGGACTGATTCAGTGAAACACAGTAAGAATGTTTTGCTTTTTTAAATACAGACAGTAATGTACCAAATTTTCATTACTTTCAACACAGAACCCCTTGAAACTCTAGTTAAGAAATTAAACCAACACGATAAGAACTCAATAATAAAATATAATAATTTAGATAATGATGGGTTGTGAATTCCGGCATTACAAATCACAGACACCTGGATATTCTTCACAGACCCCTGGGAGTCACACAGAAAACCACTGGATTTGGGGTCATTATTGATCCAGATTAAACCCTAAATTGCTTCAATGTTTATATGGGAGGATATTAAAATCATTTATTTGAAAAGCAGGCTCTTGTACACATGGTTCCCGTATAATTAAGCAGGAGAGATGACAGGGTTATGAGAGGATAATGGCAGCATGGATATGACTAACACCCGCACTGATGCTGTCCTAGAATCCTGCGGCAGCAATAAGACAGCAGGACAATAGTGGTGATAAAGGAGGCATTCATTTCTGCAAGCGTTCTGTCTGTGTGTAGAATTGAGAGAGATAAAGTAGTCAAGAGTTGAGAGAAAAGCAGCTCACGTGACTTTCTTACTCAGATATCACATAATGCATCTCCGTATGTGTGTGGTGCAGATTGCCGTTTCACACTGCATCTAAAACCACTTCACCTGGGTCTCTAGATGCGATGTGAACTTCACACTTTGAAGAAAATAGCAGCAAACACAGGATGTGGCGTTACATTCACCCACCGTTAACATGGGCTTAAACACAGAGATGCAGCTCTCACGTTCACCACACATTACTGAGGAGGTTGGGCTCATTGTGCACAATACCATAAAAATAAAAGTGTCTCTTTTCAAGAAAGACAATAACATTTTATATCACTGCACTGCTGTTCGCTCGAATAGTCAAAGGCATTGATTCTATAACAGCAGCTCAGACAAGCATCTGCAAGACCATGTTGTTTCCATAGTAACAGTTAACTCACAGAGAAACATACAGTATATTGCAAGCACTCCAGACAATCTATGTCTAATTATAAACAGGTTAAAACATATTATGTAACAAAGTATAATTGCTGTTTTGAAGATTTATTTGATGAGAATTTATTATATGTTATTTTTCTTAAAATTTTTCAAGTTTTCCACCATATGAACATCTTCAGCGTGCTTTATGGTATGCTGCATTTTTGTCATATTAACTAAATTAAAGAGAAAAAGGTAGAAAAACGTTTCTAACTCTTAAAATGTAAACGTTCCCAGATATGAAATGTATCTATAAGCTGATAAAAACGCATCATGGCAAACTGCTGTAGTTGAGCAATCAGACACTTCAGGACATGCTCACTCACTTACTCATCGTCTTTAACGCTTTATCCTGTACACAGGGTCACAGGGGACCTGGAGCCAATCCCGGGAGGCTTAGGGATTGAGGCGACTACATCCCGGATAGGGTGCCAGTCCATCACAGGGCACACACATACACTCATACACTCACACACTAATTCACACACTACGGGCAATTTGCATGTCTTTGGGACGCACTAATCTGCATGTCTTTGGGATAGAACCCAGACCCTGGATGTGCAAGGCGAAAGCGCTAACCACTACACCATTGTGCCGCATCTCAGGACATGCTGTTAAAGGAAAATAATCATTGTGTTTCATTCCTTACATAACACCCACCCTCAGATCAAGTCCAATACAGGAAAGTAAACAAGCCGGTCTCATAAACTGAAATACTGTACATTTGAAGTTGGGAGCTGACCTTGCGTTTACGGGGAATGGGCTCATCAAACAGAAGACTGCTAGCGTCCTGCTCGTCCAGATTATCGTCCTGTGGCCCGCTGAAGCTGGACATACGGAACGGTCTGAAGCTGTCAGCTGAGAGTGGTGGAGATGGGGTGGAAGGGTTGGACTGGTCACTGGGAGCGCTCCAACTCCAGAAGCCACTGCTGCTGCTGTAACTGGACGGAGTGAAGCCGTCCTTCACTCCGTCCTTCCACGATCCATTCAGACCCTCTGCAGGAAGAGAGCAGGTCAGGGCCTCGTCATGGACAGAACAGCTATGATTCTCATAGCTACATCACATACTCTGCCTCCTTTACACTAACATTTTACACTTTTTGGTCATATTTTAATCAGAATTAGTCACTTAAAATATAAATCACTTGAAAATTCCTTTTTAAAAAACAATTCCTTCACTCAGAATCTATCTTCGTAACACCTAATTTGTTCTCATTTTTGCTTTGACTGAGCAGTAATGATGTCATGTTTTATTATGTAACTTTCCGATTACAATTTTCATTTTTCAAATCTAGTTGTGATGGCTTAATAACTGAACATGAATTTTTAACTAAGAAATGTGTCACATAGCAAGGATTATAATGGTCTCTTAAGTCTTTAAGTACTGATGAAAGCTATTAACAGTCATACTTTCTATTTCACTGCTAATAAAAGAAACTTACCGTTATGAGCCTAATATTATTTTAATGTATTATTATATTATTATGTATATTATTGTGATAGATTTTTAAAAACGAGCAAAATACACAACATAAAAAAATATTAAGAATATAAAAAGAACAATATTCTTAATTCTTAATAAAAACATTTATGCACTATCATAGATATATGGTTTTTATGTTTGGATTGCAATGCTGACATTTGTACAGAATAAATACATCAGGTATTTCTGTAAACATCACATTCCAGATGTTCCCCCTCTTTTGCAGATATAATCACCTCCACTCTGCTGAGAAAGCTTTCTACTTGATTTTAGAGCACGGCTGCGGGGATTTCCTCATTCAGTCACAAGAGCATTAATGAGGTCAGACGCTGATGTCAGGTGAACAGGTCTACAGTCAACATTCTACGAGGGGCGTTCACGTCAAACCGGGAATTTCTTCTGAATGTAGGCGTAAAAACCGATTGACATTTACAGAGGACTTCAAGCATGTTACGGGGATGAGACCCTTAACTCATGACCTTTCTGCTGTTTTATACACTGTCAGGGAATAAAACAGCCTGGTTTGATCACCAAAAGCATTTTGTTTTTCCAGTACAATGCATGACCACATACTGGCCATCGCACCACTTGCACGTTACAGGAACTTGCCTGGGAGTTATTGCCACATTCCTGTACATTCCTAACCTCGCTACAAGCCATTTCCACATGTTTGGGCCATTAAAGGAGTTCCTGGGAGGCCAGCATTTAAGATGTAAAGCAGGCAGTCTGATCATGGCTCCAACATACTAAGAAAACCTTCTACCTTGACAGTATTCCAGCACTTTTTTTAATCCATTGGTTTCACAATACAGTCAACAAAAGTGATAACCTCATGCACAAAAAGGTGCATTGCACAATCATTGAAATAAAATGTTTCTAAACTAGAATTAAAATTAACCATAAACATTCGTAACATAAAGCAAATCAATATTTTGTTCGACCATACAGTGTTTTAAAAATTTCCATCAATTCTCTTGGTTAGGTTTCGTCGCATAAGGTATCAGCCCTTAGATTTCTCCTGCATCCTGAAGAAACCACCAGAGCAGTCTGCACACATGGGCTTATGTCTTTGCATGTCCCAGGAAACTGCTCTAATACTTAATATGCTACTTTTTAAATGACATATAAATGAGATTTTTTAAAATAACAAATAGCTCTGTACCTAAACAGTGAATATGGACACCCTGGCAAAAGGTTAAAGTAGCAGCTAAGTCATGCAGAGGGGTCAACTATAGTTCAGTGTCAAGGCTATGTTAGAGCGAAAAACAGGAAACTGCTGAACAAAAACCACACAGCGCTGTTATCTCTTGAGCTGCTATAATAAAAAGACTGAGCAGATGAGCAGAGTGTATAGCAGCAGCACGTGCACTTACCGCTAACTTTAACTGGAGGACTGCGCACTAGAGGACTTGTGGACAGACTCGTCAGCACCATGGCTGCAGTCACTTTGTCCATGTCTACCTCCTCTTCTGATTTCCTGTAAAGAAACACATACACACAAAAAAACTTAATAGCACATACGACGGCATATCACAGGCTCCTTATCTGTTTTTGAATGAGGGCCAAATAAATGAGACCATTTGCCATTATAATACATTTCTTGAGGTGAACCATTTCTGGGTCTAGGTCAGCAGTCACACCAGGATACATGTAGGACAAAGAACAAAGGCATGAACCAGTCATTTATTCAGGTTCTCTCGAACGGCGTACAAAATCATCATTATAGGAAGGCGAATGCGGTGCGTTGATGTGTGAAGAATGTAATCAATTGTTTCACGTCCCTCATGAGAACACCTGAGTTGACAGCACATCAACGTAATCCCAATCCCAAATCCATGAACGGCCCACAGGCTCAGATTGACAAATTTCTTGACCTCCATAATGAACTCCATTGATGTGATGGAAAAACTATTGATGTGGTAGAAAGCACAGGCAGCTTCTCCCTTTCCAAACACCCCCATTCCCCCGATTACTACCTGGTCACCTTGGAAAAGCACAGTGAGCACACAGCAAAGCATCTCAGCATGACAGATGCCTGAGATAATGCCACAGAGACATCCCTGAACAGCATCTAATTAACCCGCTAATACCCCACGTACCGGTGAGATATAATACACATCCGACAAACACATTAGAACCAGTGTAATTAGGACCTGATGTATTGCCACGACGCAAAACTGCAATTTAAGGCCTCAAGTCATGTCATTAGTGCCTTTCTCAAGTCATAGATACAGCATAGTGCTGTACTCATGAGATACTTTTGACAGGAACGCAAGTACCATGTTTAATATATTAGGATGTTAAATGTATGTTCATTGTATAAAGTCTAACTGCATTCTTTAGTACTGTACACAAAGAGTCCATGCATGACGGTCAAGAATTAAGTCTTTTTTCTTTCTTTTTTTTTTTTGAAGAATGTAACACATCTCATAAAACATCCTATTAATAAGCTGAAATGCTATACACTGTGACAGACACATCAGTCCTCCTTCAGTCTCTTATTACACCAAGATGGTACAGAAGGCACATAAACACTGTTCTCGCTCATCTAATAAACTAACAGAAGGTAAAAATGACCCGGACCTAAAAAAATAAGAGTCTCCTGAGGGCTTCTGTCTGCATTATGATCCCATTTAGTGGTTTCTCTTATTTACAGCAGGCTTAACATGGATGGGTTATTGAAGGAAGGGGTAGTGTTTGGTGGTGTCAGGGGTAACGGGTAAGTGAAACCCCTTTAGCACTGCCTTCACATAGATTTGTCTCTTTGTCTTCAAGGGTCTCTTTGAACTCTTTGAGACATTGCTCCACTTTCAAACATAACACCGACTTTGGGAAAATAACAAGTGATTGGGTTACGATGCTCTACGGCTCTGCCTTTCTTCCCCGCATGGGCGGGTTTAGGTGAAATGCATTATTATCAGTAATTAAAAGCATTTACAGCGATTCGATCAAAATGTTTATACGATGTTTCTGAGGTCCTTGTTCAAAAATATGTGTAATGTTGATCAGGCTAAATCTGATCACAAAATTAACCTATTTTATTTTCTTTGTTTGCTTCAAATTGTCTTTTTTGTTTGACATCTATACTGTGGACTTGCATGAATTTTGTCAGTGGGGTAAACTGACAATCTTGGAATGAATGTGATTTTCTTGTGTAGTGAAATAAGGATGATAAGCATGGGGTAATTTATATGGCCGTAAAAAAGCATGCTATTTGTGGGTGGGTTTCTGGAATGGATGGAAATGTTCAGGATTAATGTGGGAAGGTTTTTGGAAATGGGATAAACCGACAGACAAAAAGGTTAATGGGTTTTGGTACGTGGTAAATGTATATACTGCAGGAAGAATGAAAATGGATTTTTGAAAAATGGGTACATTGGGTGGTTTTTAGATTGGGTTAAATGCTGCCCATGTGGATTTTAGAAGTAGGTGGAAAAGGGCATTGAAGTGTGAGTGGGTATTTGGTCATTTCAAGTTCGAAATGTGACTGCCAACACCCCCACCCTCTGCCTCCCATCCCCCAAAATGTATTCCTGACCTTCCCAGGGCCTTAGAAGCCTGTTTGAAAGGATACATAAATTATGTTTATGATTCGGTGGGTTTTGGCATGGGGTAAAATAGGAGACTGTGTGTGGCTTGGTTTTTGTTGCTGTGGTAAAATACGAGGCCAAGAGTGGATGGGTTTTTTGGCATGAGGGTTAAATAGCAATCTACCTATGGCAGGGTTTTTGGTGTGGGACTTAATGGAAAAGCTTCAGTCACACCAAGCGTAGGTGTGTTTTAAATTCTGGGGTAAACAAGACAGCGGAGTGTGAATGGGGTTAAGAGTAAATGTAAATATCCTGGCCAGGAATGGATGTGATGTGAAGGTTTACTGGGTGGGTTTTAGCACGAGGGTAGATGAATAAATGGGTGAGATGGCAACTAGCCAGTCAGACAGACTGCTGACATCTGCTGTTCATCTTTGGACAGACGCGTCAACTTTCTGTACCATCCAAACTCACAAGACAAATGAGTGTTTTGGCGGCTGTGGAAATGCAATCCCTGCCTTCAGCACTGCCTTCACAGACATCTGGCCCTTTGTCTTTAACGGAGCGTGGACGCTCACCGCCACCGAGCCAGAGATGTGGCTCCAGTTTCAAACTCAACTCTCACTCGGGAAAAATAACCACAATAACTGATCGTGTTACACATTCACTCCTCTGCAGTTCTCTTTTGTCCTCAATACGGGATCATTAATCCATCACCTGTTGTATTGTTGCACACGGTTACCGCAATGGTACATTGCACAACGACAACAACAACAAAAAAAAAAATACAAGACGATACATTAACTGAGATTAAACCTGAAAAAACTTTGACAATGTGTGATTTTTTTTATAAACCTCCTTTAGTAGCTCATTTTAAACTACTGTAGTATTGCAATAGCTATACATCTCCTGTGATGGAATTTTACCTCACAATCCAGATTTCCTAATGAAAAGCATTTTTTTAAAATCCAATTTAACTTGCCATTTGGTTAAACAGATATCTACAGTGTTTTTCTAGCAGCTCAACAAGCATATGGGAATTCCCCTAAAACTCTGACTACATCTGTTCAGAGAGCAGAGGGGAAAAAAAAAAATAGAAAAGAGGAGGCCAACTATGGTTTCTTACAGCCAGTGAGCTATGAAGCTCATTTCCTCCTGAATAATGAGACACATTTTGCCTCCTGCCTTAAGGTCCTCGCTTATAACACATAATGATACAGCTGTGCATGTTCAAACATTTATGCACTACACACAGCACATATAAAGAGCAAACTGTTACAACTGTTCATGATGCAAAGGTCGTTCATTTTGTTCAGAAACATATGAATCACATGTACTTTCATATTACGTAATAATTTTTATGTATTTGTATGCAATTGTAAGAAACATTTTGCAATAAAATATATTCGGTATATACGCATATGCAATATCCAAAAATATCCAATATCCAAAAACCTTCCACAGTTTTTAATAGTTACCGATTCTTATTTAATTTGTAATTCATTCCTTATTTTCTATGATAGCATCTGTGAGAATATGCAAACCGCATTGCATAAGGAAGGTTGTACATAGAAGGAAGTTCTTGAAACACTGAATTGTAATAAATGTTAGATTGTGCAAGACCAGGATTAAGCGGAATAGATGATGAGTGCATAAGCAATATAGACCTCCATATAATATATAAGCAAAATAAGATATTTTGTGGGTTTGATTTGAAATGACAATGCAGTTACAGAGCAGTGCATAAGCAACCTGATTTATTTAGAATGCCATTTTCTTAGACTTCATTTGCAAATTAGTACAAGTAAAGGTCATGCATTAATTCTGTGGAAGCCTGTTTCCATCGGTCATAGACAAAATTATAGCAACCTGATCTCAATAATGAGCAAGTTTATCAAAATTATAAACTTTGTATCTTCAAACCACTTCTTCCTGGAATATCCACACTCGCCATATAGCTATTGAGAACAAAGAGCACAGAGCATGATTTACATACAGTACTGTCCTCCAGCAATACTGTACGTGATGTCATTCACATAATTACTCATGGTTAATCAACCACAACACAGCAACCCACTGTACACACAATTAATCCCATTGCTCAAGCAAATTAATACTTGTTGTTTGGGATCTTAATAAATCAAAGCCTGAGTTTCACGATTTAAACAATTTAAAATCATTAATATATTTTCCAGCACTGAGTTAGTAGCTATCAGTGCTGCACAATTATTTAGCCTAGATAAATACATTTCCATACTTGATAGTACATTTAATAGTTACATAACACAGTTGAACATCAAGGTTGCACTCCATTTCACTTATTAGTGTTATTCATTTATGCCTTTTACAATAATTTATTATTATTAATTCTGACCTATAGGCTTTATTTATACACTTTTTAATATATGTTGTAGCTTTCTGTTCCTAGTTGGGCTGAAATGATTCCTCGAGTAATTCGATTACAAAAAATGATTGAGGCAAAATCTTCTGCCTCGAAGCTTCTTTTAATTAATTTTAAATGCGTGCGTTATGTTTTTGCACTAGTATTTGTTTGGCGTGACGCTTCCGGATACAAGCCGCCAGTAAACACCGACGAAGAAGAAGTGCTTACGTCACCAACAAAGCGGAAGGAGACGCAAACAGTTAGCTGTGTATTGATGTGAGGGAGTGTTCTTTTGCGGGCTGCAAAATGTAAGGGAACGATAAAAATATATAAAAGATATAAATATAAATATATATAAAGATTTATTTTAAAGTGTGCCTTAGTTTTTTTGATACTTAAAATCATTTGATTATACCTTTTTTTTTGTTTTTGCATCTGACAAAATGCTTTAAAATAAGAATGTATGGCACTGTAATGCACTTAATTCATCACCATATTCCTTGTATTGTGAATAATGACAATGCTTATTTTTAAGCTGTATGCATTAAAAAAATAAAAGTAGATTTTTCTAAAAAGAAAAGCAATTAATCTTTGTTTCTCTTATATATTTTACATTGCTGTTTAATTAAGAAAAAGTACATTTTATCCTATTACTTGATTAATCGATTACATTTTTGGTAGAATACTTGATTACTAAAATATTTGATAGCTACAGCCCTAGTTACTAGCATTGCATACTATGACCATATGAAAGATGGTGCAATCACATCTACGAACCTGTCTTTGTTGCTGCTATCTGGAATTTAATTTAGATTAATATCTATCTGTCTGTCTGTGTATCTATTATATATATATATATATATTGTCAATATTAGTTTGATTCTGTAATTAAAACGGCTTCTGCATAAATTATGTCTTTTGCAAGTAATATGTTGTTTACCACATTTATGCCCCTTGACCTACTTCCCTTTGTACAACCAGACTAACCCTTGTCACAAACAAAAATAATCACATAGCTCCTTCAACAACATTCAAACTACACATAAAGTATAAACCAGCAGAGATAAGATCTATACTTGATTTCTGGCATGTGAGGACATGTCACAGGGTGTTCAACTGTACAACTGAGAGGACAAACGCTTTCTGTGCAGTAATTCCCTTCTTTATTTTTTGCTTTTACAAAATGCACATTATGTTCATGTGCTATTTTATTTTGAGGAACCTTATGCATGAGGAACAAAGTGCTTCCCTGCAGCAGGATAAAAAAACTCTGACCTATATATATACACACACACACACACACACACACACACACACACACACAATTGAGCAGCAGCCATATGCACCGCTGCTTTTCCCACATGCAGCTCATGTGACTGACAGAAGTCGAGGACAAAGCAGGCAGAAGAGACGTGCATAGATGAAAGTAAACGTGCATAGATAATTTTTGCAATTGAAGACTTCAGTAGAAATCTGTGAACCTGCAGAAACATAAATTTAACAGTTGAAAGAAACAAAACAAAACAAAAACACTAAAGCAGCCGATGTAATTGCCTTAACATGTTACTTGTTGCAAATCTTCTTTGTAGACGGTTGCGAAATTGCGGAGAGTTGCATTTCAACTGCTTTATTTGTAACTTGGGTCTATTTTTTTCCTCTCTGCCGGAAGTAAAACACATTCATATGTTATCTGTTTCAATTTTCTGTACCAACTGCAACTACTTGGGAGACATATCAATTGTTATAGGTGACAATTTGAAGCATACACATGGTGCATCAGTGTCACACTTTAAGTTTTTATTGTTTTTGCATTAAGCTGCAGATGAACAATGTGTTCATGCACATACAAAATGTGGTAATTGATTTTTGATCAAGGGAGTCCCTAAGGAACTGTACAGTAAAGATTAGCAACACATTTCTTCACAGAAGATAGGGCTTATTTGCAACACTACACTGGCTGCTGGGTGAGTGAGACAGAATAATGCTTTACGCTCCATGTGCTGGTCTGTGGCAAGTGGTTATATTGCGCACAGATAGTGCCATAAAGTAGACAGGCTGGGAAATTCAATGATAGATCTCAAACACTGGAGCAAAACTTTTAGCCAAAATTGTAGCGATCAATAACTGTATGTTACACTAGTCAGACAACATCCTGACTATTAAACATTGAGTTTCACATTCTAAGATTTCGTTTGACCGCTTTTTGTTTTGCACACGGTGCACAATGTGGTGGCCAGTTTGTCGTGGAGGCGCATTGCCTTTGTGTGAAAATGATTCCTGATGCTCCCAGAACCACTCTTTCACAATCTGAGTCCTGAAATATGCCTGTGCCATCAACTGACTTCATTTTATTGCCACAAGACATTGCTGAGCCTAGACCTGACCAACTGACACAACCCCAGATCATAACACTGCCTCCAGAGGTTATACATGTGGGCTCTACACATTATGGGTGCATCGCTTTAAGCACTTCCCTTCTTACCCGTATGCACCCATCATAGGGTATAGCATCAATCTGGAATCATCCGATCACATGATCTTTTCCATTGTTACTAGCATCTTACTAGCAAATTGATGAGTTCCTCCATTTAGCCTCACTAAAAGTGTTTTTTTTTTTTATGGACACACAGCTGTTTAGTCCCAATCCAGTGACTTCATGTCCCACTGTGTGTGACACCATAGATGTTATATCTATTCTTAATTAATTTTTTTTCATGATGCATTCCCCCCAAGAGTTTAAGTGGTCTTCAATCACCCATATTAGGACCACTTTTTTAAGTTTCCATAAGTATAATTCCAATAGAATAATATATAACTTATATAATACTAACTTATGGCTTTCCAGTCCACCCATTTAGTAAAACAATTCACTCTGTAATTGTTGGCTGTTCAGGTCCCTAAAGATGACACAGTGAGAGAGAAGCCCTGATGATCAGTCTCTAATTACACCTCCCATAAAAGCGTATGAGCTTTTACCCAGTGTGAGAATTTAATCTATTTCTGTGGTTAGTGATCTTTACCCATATGTGCATCAAATGATGAAAGACACTGCACTTGTGTTGAAAGTCTCATATAACATCCTAACTACCATAGAAGAACCACATCAAGGCATCACTATTCTTTCTTTTTAAGTAGTGAGGTAATGTTATTCCAAACCAGCCTGAATTTGGACTAGCGAATGGCTCCATGGGGAGAATAATTAATCCAGAGAATCAGAGTATCATTCGCCTCTATCGGGTTTGGTTAAAGCAAAGATTAATGCATTCATTACTGATTAACTTACATTACTGCAGGCTTCGCTCAGCATGTTCAAGCATGAACACATGTGGTTTGTTGCTCTTGGAGGCTTCGCATTGTGCTTCCTCTTTCCTCGCCTAACACTAATCTGCTGGCTGTAGCCTGGCCCTGATCCGAGGTTATTATCGGTCATAATGTGAATACTGGAGGCTGGCTGGTGGTCTCAAGGACTGGCGACTGGCCAAAGACTGCCTCTTTCTCTAAAACACACAGAGTTAAGTTGTTAGCAAAGGCCAATTGTGTCGCTAAAAGCTACTTTGCGTCGAACCAATAATTTCATTTTAGAGTTCAATTCCTGTGTTTAAAATCTAATCTGCATATAGACAAAACACGGCACTATTTTGCCTCTGTTCTATTTATAACTCTGCCCACAACAAACAGTTTTTTTTCTTTTTCTTGCGAACCTGTTCTCATGTTGTGTCACTCCACTTTGATGTGAGGAAGCTAAGTGCAGTCAGAACAGTACATTTCCAATGTGGCAGAAAACAGAAAGTCCTACTCTCATTTCCCACAGTGAGCTCACACTCGAGAAAGAACAGGGACAATATGGCTTCCTAACAAGGATTGCTCTGTGTCGAACTGCTGAACAGATGAAGCCTCGTAGGGAGATAAAACGTGAAAAACACAAACATATGGCGCACACTGGAGAGTGATCACAATGTGACAGCATATAAAAAGATTTTTTTTTTCTGTAAGTGTTTTTCTATAGATATATCTATTAAGTCCTTTATACCTACTGTAAGTGAGAAAATTACCCTAACTGTGCTGATTGTCTACAGCAATTATTATTTATCTATACAACAGTTAGTTCCGGCTGAGTAATCTGATTGGTCGACATGCATTCCACGAGCAATAACACAAGATAACATGTGGTAACAGCACTGGGACATTTAACTATATGTATCATTCCACGACCACGGTTCTAACAATCGATAATTACACTATCTATTGGTCACCAGAATGGGTAAAAGTTGGTCGGCACCAACAGCTGCGGACAGTAGTGGAAAACGGAGAGAGCAGCTGCCTACCAAAACCCACATTCAAAACCAGTCACAAGAGCACTTTCAGGAAGAAAACACATGTAATAAATGTTATGTCACCTTAAACAACATTTTGTCTCCTTAGTCATTCAGAATTGTCTTTGAACCGAGTTGTTTTGTTCACGGCTGACGAGAACTACAAAGCTAACTAGCTTTCAACACGAAGCTGAATCCCAAATCCCTCTCTAAATACAAATCACAATCTGTTGATGATAAATGCCGTTTGTGGAACTCTTGTATAAAAGCAATATCAGCCCTCTAGGTCAAGCTGTTCAAATGAATATGGCTACGTTTACATTATGTAAATCTGATTTTTTGTGGCTGTATGAACACACAAATCTGATGTTTTTCAGACCAGCACTGAGTAATTTTCATAATGCTCTTAGATTGGATACATATCCGATAGTCCGAAAGTCAATCTTGCTTTTACGTTTTGAGTTTTTCAGTGTTACAGTACTGTGCAAATATCCCCTCATTTCGTTGTATTAAACTTCATGAAATCATATAGATGAAATGAAAGAAGTGCCTAAGATCAAAAGTATACTAATCACCGGCCTGATCATCTGTCATCTGCACCTGCTTCTCACTGGTTCATGCTTTAAGTTAGATATGTTTTATGCCTGAATAATTTATAGGTCACTGTGTGGCTTAACAAACAAAAACATTCATCTGAAACTAGTCAGGTACAGGGACTGGACTGAAAATGAAAGCCAAAAACCTGCCAAAATATGAGCCAAGAAAGTCCTTCAGGAAGCCTGTAGAATTATTCCTCAAGACTACATTAAAAATAGAAGAAAATCTGGCTCTATGAAAGCAAAATGTCAAGAGGTGGCTCAAGACTTTTGTTCAGTACTGTATATAGCCACTGAATTAGACAAGTTTCCTTATTTGACTCGTTGTGTTTTGGTGTTTTTGGAGGCAATTTTGTTTTTTCACAATCTCTTCTCATCACATACTGTATTACGCAAACATCCGTCTATTGGTTGTTTGCAGCGTCCGGTAAATGGTGTCTTCCTGTGAAATATGCCAGTTCTTCTCAACGTAGAGTGACGAAATATTGTCTAACTGCCCTGAGGTAAGCAATTAGATGATGTTACGCATTTTTACAAACGTTTTACGATATATCAAAACTCTATTTGTATCTGCATTGAAATTATATTGTTGTTACAATCAACAGATTTGACAGTTTTTCACCTGATGTGCATTACCACACAGAGGAAGCTCTGATGAAGCTATAGTACAACCCATTTTATGAGGTACCCTGAAACAAAAAACACATTTGTCCAACTTAATAAGCAGTGGAAATGTGTACTTAGTCTTATTTTGCTTCTAAAGAGAAGCGCTGATAAACACATGATAGCGGTGTGAACAAGGGATGAAGCTGAGCAAGATATCCTGAGCTCTAAAGCAACTACTGCTTCTAAATCAGTGCCAAGTGTGCATTGAAGCTGATGCATTGACACCTGATGCCTGCTTGACTTGATTTTTGCAGTCTTTTATCCATCAAGTTATAGACAACAGCATGTACTGATTTTTGGACATATTACTTTCATCGAAAAAAAAAAAAAAACAATTATTACATTCCCCCATCCTCTCTCTTGTAAACAACATTTTTTTCACCTAAGGTAGAGCATCCCATGACCTTTCTTTAACCACATGGCTGAATATAAATATCTTTTACCTCCCATCCTCCCCTCAACCGCTAAAAAGTCTCTGCCATTATAGAGAGAGAAGGGGAGGTACGCTCCTCACGGCCCTGTAGGGAATAGAAAGTGGCTCATAAAACACATTCAGCCTTCCCCAGAAGAAGCCAACGGGGGAAGGGGCATTATGGCCTTTATCTAAGCCTGTAATAATCTCCACACAAACATCAGGTAAGACAAAAAACCTGCCAACTCAACTCACAGGAAGATGGTCACTCCCACACCCGCTGTACGTTGTGTGTGAGCGGGGAGTTGTGGCGAGTGGTATGTGATATCTCACACAGCTGACGCAAAGTGTTTTTCAGGGCACGGTAAAGATCGCAAGAGGGGTTTTAGATTAAAGAGCTGTCTGAAATCAGACATTGGAAAAAAAAAGAAAAAAAAACATTGTCCCCCTGTAGACACTGTAGACATATGACTTCTCTACTTCATATGTTACAAGAGACTATTCATAGATAGACTGTAGGTTCAATTCAGATTAATGATTGGGCATTGTGATTTTCAGTTCATTGCAGTAATGCAACCTCCTCCTATAAACGTAAAAAGAAGAAGAACCAATCCTTAAACAAAATGCGAGTATTTGAGGAAGATGGAACATTGTCTATAAAACCTGTGGTATATTTTTAGGACATTCTTATGGACTGCAATAGATTGGCACCCTGTCAAGAGCGTACGCTCTTGCCCAAAGTCTCCTGGAATAGGCTGCACACCTCCAGCGACCCTGTATACAGGATGAAGCAGAATGAGTAAAAATTCTTAAGGAATAAATAAGTACATAAATGAATAAACATTTTATAAAAGTGTGGTCAATTCTGAATTAAAAACTAATCCTTCAATTCAGTTTATTGTACTGACTAACAAAAGATCAAACTAACTGCATAATGGATTAAATCACACAAGTCACCTATTCAACATCACCAAAACACTCTGATTTACCCAATATTTTGGCCTGAGGTTGTGCCAGAGCTAATTGCTCCATGAGGAAGCCAGTACTGAATATCAGCAGGTGTGAGATTTCTTTGGTTTATTTACTTTTTTTTTCTCCCTAATTAAGCCACAACCAATTGCTAACTGTCTTTTACAGCTCTTTGCTATCAGGCAACAGCTACCACCCAGGGAGTGTGAAAGCTATTATGTGCTTATTCCTGAGGGCTTATACGGTAAAGCCAGCCATTCCGCACCTTGCTCATGGAACACAAGGGGGCAATGAAGGAAACAGCTATCCATCAATTTTTGCTTGTGTGACTTTACAGACACTCCTGATCGGCTAGTGTCACTGTGGATGATATAGGACAGCAAGTATGCTACCCCCTCCCCACCCAGCTATGATGTATACTGTTTTGATACCAGCGCTGCAGATATTGCAAATTAGAAATCCTAGAAGGCAGAGAAAGTGTGATAAGTAACAGTAATAAACGGTGAGTCCACTACAGAAGTCCACTGATAGCTAAAAATAAGCAGACCCTCTAAATTTGTTAGCATTCAAAAACATCACAGTCACATCTTCTTGGTTCTTAATGGCTCACACGGCAGGGTGCCAGAACATGCAAATGTGTATCTTTTGTGCCCTACGTCCTTTCCTTTTCACTGGCTTTTCTTCCAGGTGAATTTATTTCATGTTTGCTCTCACTACTTTGGCTCATGTTCAGCCCAGGTGTCTCTAGCATTGTCAACACAAGAGGTCAAAATAGTAAATGCCATGGCTAAGACCAGAGACTCAAGCATCATATTATAACTTTAAAAGCTGGAGAAGCATTAATGAGAGTCAGTTCCAGACTGCTTAACAGAGAAATGTGCAAAGTGAAGGCAAATTAACGTAATTACCATGACAAGAACTGATCATAAGTATTGACTTAAGAATACCTGCTACATATTAAACTTAAATAAAACTTTATTTGACTCTTTGCCTTCTTCTCATTTTGTACGTTATCCTATTAAACAAAGCATTTTTATACTACTTTGTTACTCTACTGCCTTCTGATTATTAGTACAATCATCCAGAGAGAAAAAAAGTATTGTTTTTTATTATATATATTTTATCACATTTTTGACAGTTTTAAGACAAGTCCTAGTTTTAAAGAGGATGATCTGAGTAGGGTACTGAGTAGGGTACCAGGAGAAACAAGGGTAATTAGAGCTTAAATTGACCAATTATGCAAAATTCACATTTTTTTAAAAATCATTTTGGACAGAAATGATTCCAAAAAAGAAAGAGGAGAAAAACATCCCCTGTCCAATGTTTCTTCTTTAAAAGTCTTTTTTCTTGCTTAGAAAAAAAAATCACACTCTTCATGACATGACATCCACACAATGTTTTTGGAAAAAAAAAAAAAAAGCTGGTAATTTCCTGCTCCGGCTCGGGCCTCAGCTCCACTAAGGGGTTAACATGTTTTTTTTTTTTTTCTAAGTGAAGCAGAACTTTTTTTTTTTTAGAATATAAATCAAAAGTTCACACCTTCTAATTCCATGGATTTCTATGTAAAAGAATGTTGAAGGAATCCCAAAAATGCAATAATCTCCTTTGAACAGCTGATATTGAGATGTGTCGTACTTATACTACTATGTGACTTCAGTCGCTCGATAGTTCAAGACTGGAGTTTCCTACAGTCTACCTGAGCCTCCAATAACGTCAATTTTAACTTAAACACAGTCTGTTATACTGAACTTCCAATCTCACACAGTATGATGCAGATCAATCCCTTATATCCGTTTTACCCAAATGAGGATGGGTTCCCTGCTGAGTCTGGTTCCTCACAAAGTTTCTTCCTATTACCATCTCAGGGAGTTTTTCCTTGCCACTGTCGCCATCGTCCTCGGCTTGCTCATCAGGGACAGTCTTATCATTTTGATTCATACGTGTTCACTACTCATACAAACTTATATAATTCTTTTGATTTTGTAAAAGTGCTTTGCGACAATGTCAATTGTTAAAAGCGCTATACATTTAAAATTTTATTTAACTGAATTGAATACTATGTAAAGCCTTCATAATGGCTCTAATCTGAGGTCCTGTTTGTTAATTTGTGATTTTTCAGGCTGGTAACTTTTTTGTCACCACTCGCCAAGCCACAGCCCCGTCATGATCACCTGTGCACGCTGCTTCCATGATCCACGCCGCTCCTTTTTTTCCACCACCTCGTTCTCCACTCTGCACACCTGTTCTTCATCAGTAATCACTTATCCTTCCTATTTAAGCCATGCACTAACAACACCTCCTTGACAGATTATTGTGTATCTTTCAAAGCCCAATTTTCCAGCAGTTTCTCTTTCTGTCTTGCTTTCACGATCTCGACCACGCTTTGTTTTTTCCGACATCGCTCTTGCCTCACGCCTTGAATTTTCATGCACACGGATCTTTGTGTTATTGACCTCTGGAGTTTAACGGCTACGAATTTGGATCACAGATTCCCTCTCATCTCGCCGGCTCTCTGCGCTTCCATCTCCTCGCAAACCTCGCTTCAGCATTACTCCATGAGTGATGCTACACACGAAGTTCTCTCGCTGGCTCACTGCGCTTCCACATTCCTGCCAGGCTCATGCTTCACACAGAAGTTCTCTCGCTGGCTCCCTGCACTTCCGCATTCCAGCGCCGCTCTCTGTACACAATGCTATGTATAACTGCTTTCACAACAAGGCACACTTCCAAGCTAATTTTACTAGCAAAGATACTAAAGCTCAAGTATGGTAAAAACTAATGCGGCAAGTGTTGCTATTTTGAGGTTCATGTTTGTTTAGCTTGTTTGCTGAATTTAGGCACACTGTGAGGCTAACATTGCTAACTGTAGCATGTATTGGCTCTTATTCTCAAAAGATCCATTGTGTGTGGATATAAGAATGTTATTTCACAACAATATCCTCAGTTTCACCTGTTTGGTGATTTAAATTGAGACTGACATGGAGCTACATTCCCTACATTCCTTCTGCTTCTGAAGAGCTAAAGATATGTAGCTTAGCGACTAACTACTAACAGTTTCTTTAGCTGTGTTATACTATATCTTTTATAATGTTGACGATTTCCTTGTGAATCATTGACGATTTCCTTGTGAATCAATTCTCTTAAAAATACACATCACCAAACAGGCATTCCAGAGCAGCCTATTTAAATCTACAGTCACTGAAATGGTTTTAGAAAGGAGTGAAACAGAAATGAAATCCAGCTCTGAGTGCAGACACTCCGATTGTAGGATCTTAGCTGTATTTCAGCTGGAAAATTAACAGGCAAATTTTGGAGACTTTAAGACTTCGATTAACTTGTTTAAAAAGGAGTATAATTGGGGAGTTTGAACTTAAACACGCTTTTAATTGAAGAACGTGTTTTGTACAAATATTTATTCATTCAACGCCTATAATACTTATCCAGTACATGGTCATGAACAGAGGTGGGTAGAGTAGCCAAAGAATTTACTCAAGTAAGAGTAGCTGTACTTCAAAATAATATTACTCAAGTAGAAAAAAAAAGTAGTCATTTTAAAATATTAATCGAGTAAGAGTAAAAAAGTATTCGGTGAAAAGCTACTCATGTACTGAGTACTGTTTCATCATAATGTCAGATTTATTAATTTTTTTAGAAATTATTTAAGCAGTCAGACAAAATGATAAAAGAATGTACAAATTGCGACATTTCCAAATAATAAAATAAATGAAATAAATTTAATAAAACAAATGAATAAAACTAAATATCTTTACAAAATAGCAAATTAAGGAATAAGAAACACAAATTTCCTAATCTACCTTTTTTTCACAATATAAAGCTTTTGAAATAAATCCCTACTGTAGGTAACATATGTATGTGTGAACAGTGTGGACTATTTCCTGTGTAAGATATGCTGTATATTCAGTTGCCCTGCAAATGACTCAGCAGATAGAAAATAACATTAGAACATGTGTACAAAAGGTCTCAATTTACCATAAACTGTGTCCAGGGGCACAAATCTAAGAAACTTCTATTTTTTTAGCCATAAGTTTATTTGCTAATTATATATGTTAAGATTGCAACATTAAATAAAATAGCTAAGCTAACCGTAACATGTTTGCTTCTGACTCCATGCAGTTATTGTTATTATTGCGGCTGGTTGGTCAAATGGGGTCATGTGATTATTGTTGCTACATCTGATTGGTGGAACACAATCACGTGGTAGATCAACCGACTGCATTTCTCTGGCAAACACAGAATATCTAAAGTGCAGAATAAATGGTTAGAAAAGTAACGAGTCGAGTGTAGCCAAATGTAGCGGAGTAAGAGTAGCGTTTCTTCTTCACAAATCTACTCAAATAAAAGTAAAAAGCATGGTGCAGTAAAACTACTCATAGAACAATTTTTTTTTCAAAAAGTTACTTAAGTAAATGTAACGGAGTAAATGTAACTCGTTACTTCCCACCTCTGGTCACTAGGGCCTGGAGCCTATCACTTGGGGCAAGAGGCGGGGTACACCTTGGACGGGGTGCCAATCCAATCCAATGGATTGGGTGCCAATCCATCACAAGGCACACATACAAACACACACTACAGGCATTTTGGGAACACCATTTAGTCTAATCTGCATGTCTTTGGACTGTGGAAGGAAACCCACCAAGCACAGGCAAAACAAGCACATCTCCACAGACCCACAGACCCAAGGTGGGCTACAGGAATCCGAATGCGAGGCCACAGTGTTAATCACTATGTCACCTTGTACAAATATGTGTTACACAAAAACCTTCATTTATTTCCCCAAGAAGCATAAATAGGTTTAATGTTCTTTTCCTAGTACAGGGATGCAGATGTAATAGACGAAGCTTAGGGGTATTCTTTTAATAAAAAGCAAAGCAGACAACTAAACACACAACTAAATGAAAATATATGGAATTCGTCTGTGGTTTATAATGTGGTGATAATAGTGATAATTCCCAGAAAAGTGTATTTTGGTGTAATTATTGGTGTAAAATCTGGTGTAAGTTCTTGACAGTACAGACTTATTGTTAACTGGTAATGTGGTTACCAGACCACTTGACTATGGTGTGAATTGGTAAATCACTTGTTCCACCTCCCCTTGAATGCAAACTGAAACAAAGGTGATTTCAAACACCACATGATCAACAAACCACAACAACAACAACCTGTCAGAGGCTCTGGTGCTGCAAATGAGAAGCAGATGTGCCGGTTAATGTGCCTATTCCTATTCAGCATCTTTATATGTGTGCATGTGTGTGTTGTGTGTGTGTGTCAGGCAGCATTGCACAATGCACAGAGGAGGATTAACATTTCTCCTGCAGAGCAGAAAAACACGCGATCAGGAGACAAAGGGAGAGCTGGAGTAAGGGATAGGGTGGGGCAGTGAGAGGGGCTCGTCTGCAGGAAGGGAGGTGAGATGGCAGAGAGAGGGAGAGTGGAAGGGAGGGAGGGAGGAAGGAAGGAGGGTCTGGAGCTTTCGTCTCTGAGCAAAGCCCGTACAATGACTGTTGTTTTTATGTCCATCGTGTCCTCATCCTCTCATGCTGAGATGGTCACTCGGTGAAAACAGTGCGAGAGTAAATGTGAAATTGTGCAAGTGAGCATGATAATGATCTCAGGTTGTTGGTTTAGACAGCAATACAAAGATATTTTGAATGCAAATGTGTGTATGTGTTGCAACAAATCAATTTAAAGAGTCAAAAGATTTGTTTCGGTTACTGGGGTTAAGGTAAGGGTTGAGTTTAGGTATAGTTAGAGAAGGAATTATCTGTCTTAAAGAGGTTTTCAGTGTAAGGTACTCATGAGAGTATGACAAACGTGTGTGTGTGTGTGTGTGTGTGTGTGCGTGTGTGTGTGTGTGTGTGTGTGTGTGTGTGTACGCGCGTGTGTGTGTGTGTGTGTGGGGAAATGAGTTGAAAACAAACATAAAAGTGACACTGACATGCCAGCACAGCTGTCAGGCACATAAGCAACAGGGTGCAGCAAGAAAAAGATAAAAAAAAAAGAACTGGTGAATTAAAAAAAAAAAAATGCATAGAATGAGAAAGTTGGATGAGTGAGTGGCGCCGTGTTTCCCGTCCAACCAAACTGCGAGCTGTAAGCAAAGCCAGAACCCTTCTCTTTTCACCACTCCTTTACTTTCACACACAGCACTCTGGCTTGGCAGATAACACGCTGCATTTTTTCCCATTAGAGCAAAGTTCACTGTGTGTATGTGCACAAGAGCTACACCCCACAGACACACACACACTCTCACACGCACACACAGACACAGCTGCTGCTCATGTGACAACTCTACTGTTCACTTCAGTCAGCTAAAGGCAGTTCGGTGAGTATTCCACCACACGAGGTGGCTTGAACGTTCCCTAAAGGCAAATAATGGGGGAGAAGATGGCAGCTGTCTTTGCTACAGAAAAAGCCTGCAGATAAAAAAAAAACGCTCCATATTCAGACTTTTCCCTGTCTCATGCTGGATCAGCAAAATTGTAACAACAAAGGGAGTTACAAGAGAGCAGGAATGAAAAGAGTATTCATTCACGTCCTGATATGCCTCAGCAGTCTCTTTCAGTGGCCTCGCAGCCAGAATAAGTGAGGACAATAAAAGGCAAAAAAAAAAAAAAAAACACTAGAAAGTGAGGTTTAAAAAAAAATGTGTGGCCCACATAACCATAACCATAGCCATAGATAGATAATAACCACCCTAGAGCAACAGGAAAAAGTAGGTTCTTGTGCTATTTCTGCATTTGAATTTTCAAATAATAGTCTCAGTGATAGTAAACGCACAACAGTTTTGTATTATTTCTTATTTTTCTCTTCACTTTCTAACTATAAAATACCAGCTCAGAGCAAAAGCCCAAGGCTCTGTAGTAGTACAAATGATTTAGAGCATAAATGTGTAACCAATCACGACAAGAAAGCTTCTCTAGTGCCTGCCAACGAAAAAGCATTCTGGTTAATGTAGCCCTAGATGATGTGTGCAAGATTTGAGAGTGTGCCTTTGGTGAGATCACTGAAGAAATCGGTTGGATTTCTTTTTTATACAGTATTTGTGTACTGTATAAAATAAGTATAACTGGGGATCAAATCACTGACTATTCATCTAATGCCTTTGGTTAAAAAATAAAAACTTACAGCACACAGAACACTTAAACTAAGGACACAAAGACTTTCGGTTTTTTTTTTTTTTTTTTTTAGTGACATGCGATTTTTGTCTTTGACAATAAAATTCAGCTGAAAGTTATAGGTGCCTTATGTAGATCTGCACAACAATCCTGCTTTATTATGGCAATAAATGTAACCTGCTCACACCTTGCACCTGTTCTAATTCCGATTACATTGCATCAGTATATAAGTCTACTGCATGGTTATTAGAGACTACTGGTCAGCCATTTCCAAACTGAGCCTCACCATACTGTAAAAAAAAAGTATAAAAATATAATTCCTAACCTCCTGCGACCCTAGCTGTAATGTTGTGTCTTGTCATTGCTTTCTTTATTGTTTCCCTTTATTAGCACATAATACCTATTGAGCTATCATATACACTGATCAGCCGTAACAGTAAAACCAGGGTCCCCTTATACAACAAGTATGGCTCTGACCCACAGAGGGTCCTCTTGGGTTTGGAACTTTGCTTTTTAGAGCGTCCCAAGAGTGTTAGATTGAAGGCTGTCACAAGTTTACTGGTGTACAGTTGGTGATCAATGTTGTTCAGTTCATGATGCTATGGCTGTTTATGTTGATGCTATGGCTGATTGGGATATACTGTATACTATACATGTTGATAACTTTGAGTTAACTGGGAATATGAGTATGTACATCATCATTTTCCTTGAACAATAGAATAAACAGTTTAAACAAAGGTTTTGTGCTATAATCTATATGTGGAAGCATAAGGCCTACAAGAGAAACATCATGCGTCATCTATGCAACATTTTATTTCATGTATACTGTATCTATGCATTATTTTATTACCTTGTCATGTTTGCAACTTAATTGGACATTACATTAGTTCCTTATTAATTCAGGTGCACTTAGAGGGTCAAAATCAAAGACAAATAATATCCTGTATTTTCATTTAAACTCCGCCTTTTATGGATCCAAATGGTGAAACAATGGAAGCAAGATGAAAATACACCCAGGATGGAAAGTCAGGCAAGAGCTTTGCTTTCCCAGTTAGCTCTAAAAGTCAAATAGATACAATACGTCCCACACATTTTCAAGTAACTTAAATGTAAAAAATACAATAGCTGTAATTGACCAGTAATTTTTCCTGATTATAGAACATACGCAAACCAAGGTGTAAGATTGCCAAATATTATATTTTTGCTATCTCCATAACTGTTGATGCAGGTGATACTGTAGAATAATACTAATGTAAAATGTACTAGGGATTAATTACATATGTTTTTAAGACGTGTGGCTGCTTAGATAAAATTTGTTCTTCAGCAGCCGGGGGCCTGGAGAGAGCTGATTGGCCGAGCTCTCTCAGTGGGGTGGGGATGGGAGGCACTCTGCATTCTTACATCAATCACAGCTCTACAGCCAGTCATGGATGTCTGTGAGCTCACGCAAGGGGAAGGAACAGATAGCGCTGTCCAGCGAGTGTGTTCAAAAAGATGCGGTAACATGTGATAGTCTTCGGCCTTCTCTGACTGAGTAGAAGCCTTGATGTGGGAGACCCCTGGTGATAGGTTGGAATTGGATATGACTAAATTAGGGAGCAAATCAGGGATGGAAAAAAAAACACAATTATAGAAGGAGTCTCCAGTGTCAGTTGCCACAGCAGAAAACAAGCAAGTCCCCAGAGCAAGTCCTCAGGACAGAGAGAGTTGGACATTCATGAAGTTCAGTAATCATGTTTTCATGTATTAATCTCAAAAGAGTAAACATAGGGTTGGATGATGGATCTATGTATTTCGGTTTGGTGGAAATCCTACAACATTTAAAGTTACTACAAATGCATTAAAAAAAAAAAGAGTAACTGTTGGGCAGGGGAATCATGGAAACTTAGCATTTAGCCCTGTTTCCTCATATCTCCAGGGCAGAGGGTTTGAACCTCACCTTCAATGTGTGTGGGTTTCCTTCAGGCAGATACTCTGGTTTCCATCCACAGTCCGAAGACATGAGATATTCTTTCCAAATTGCCTGCAGTGTTTGAGTGGGAGTGTGTGTGTGCTTGTGCCCATCAAGGTTGTCCCCTGTCTTGACCCCTGAACTCCCTGCAATTGGGCTCCAGGCCCCATGCAACCCTACGCAGGATATGCGGTATGGAAAATGAATGAATAAACATAAGTTGATAGCAATGGCTGTGATATAAAAGGAATAAAACATTATTAGTACTGTACATGCTGTTATAGAAGAATAATCATCTGCCGGATGGTAACAGCTGCATCCTGATATGATAAAAATACTTTATCACGGATATGAAACCCGTTTGTTCGGTTGTGCAGCAGCTGAGAACAATAAGACTTACACAATAAAAGTAGAAGTGCAGAAAAGTGATACTGCATGGTTACTGGGGAATGCCAGTGGTTTTCTCAATGACACTGAACCTTGGATACCAATGGGAAATATAATGAGACTGAAAAGCAGAGGATCCTGTGTGCTACATTTAAAGCATATGGAGTCCCAGCAGGCTTCCCTCTAACATCTGGTACATCAGCTCTCTGCTGTATATGTTTGATTTGCCATAAGTTCTCTGCAGACTGAGGAGTTTCATGTCTTTCAGGTAACCTTGACCTTCTGAAAGGTCGTCCTCTGGCTCTCGGTCGATAAAACAGTATGTCATATTTTGAGTAATGGAGTAGCAATGACCCAGCACAGGGGGATAAATCCTGCCATTAACACTTAGAAATCATGTAATGCACATTGGCAACATGTTATCATCAGGTTTATATCTACATTAGACAACAGTATCGATCTCTTAAATGCTGATTTAATTCAATAAGTGTTCAAACAAACCGATAGAGCTGATGACCCTCTTCCTCTAACCGCAGCACTATAGGGGATGTAGTGGATTTTAAACACCTCCTTCTCATTTCATTTCATCTCATGTCAAACATATTTAACTGTCATCTTTAATATTCTTTCCAGTTTTTTCCCTTCCATATGAAAGCATCTGCGTTTCTGACAAGAACAGCCTGAGTGCAGCTGCTTGTGGATTTGTCTCCTGGATAAAGTTTCTGTCGTGCCAGAACACAAATACAGTGTTCTATTTGAGCTCAATGCTGTGGCCTGCTCATGATTTTCTCCTCCATGTGGAATTTTCACTATGATAATGGTATCATAAAGCAAAACCTTCTGTGGCAGGGTTCACCATTTAAAGTTTCCTAAGCTGGAGAGTCTTAGATTTAACCATTTTTACTGTAGTCCCTTCCAAACATGGTTTCCCATCATTTATTAGAATTTTTAAAGAGTTTGGCTTCCTAAAGAGGTTCTACTTGGACCCCACTCTGATAAATATAAAGGGTATAATGGTTGTACAAAGAATTCATAGGGCTCCCAGCAGTGAACCAACCAAAGAGTTATAGATTCAACCATTTTCATAAGAGTATACACTCACAAAAAAACAACACTTCTCCAAAGAAGGACATTTTATGGTTCTAGCTGCGCAAAGTTCTACTGTATGTAGAGCTGTTTAAGGGTTCTAGCTTTCTAAATGGGTTCTACTGGTAACCATTTCTGCTGCAGAATTCTACTCAAAATATACTCCACATTTAAAAATCCACATTGCTTATCCAGAAGATGGACTGTTATAATTTCCTGAAGTTTGCACTAAAGTTTGTACTTGGAGCCTTGTCATGTACTGCATGAAAAGCCTCAGGTGTGAGAGTCTATCGAGAACCCTTAAGACTTTGCCACAGAGATAAACAGAAAAAAAGTTTAAACATTTTGAACTTTTTTTAAGCGCCCACTTCTATAAAAAAATTTAATAAAATAAAAAGTTCATCCATGGTTCTTTAGATGGTTAACAATTCTAGATTTCTGAACCTTTTCTGTAAACTGCTAGATGCAATATTTTTTCCACATTTTTTAATACCTTATTTTTTTAATACCTTTAAAATACTTCATATTCTCTCCTGTGTAATCTACGAGGACACGTTCCTGCGTGGTCGCGTCCAGAAACGCTGGATACACATCAGACTGAATTGTTGTATTTTGTAGACTGAATTCTGATGTAGGTGGAAGCATTGCACCTAATAGCGTCAGGATTCTGAGCCTGGATTACTTTACAGTATGTGTGGAGTGTTTGTCCTTGTTTGGTGATTAACCTGGGTTCCTCCAGTTTCCATAGAAAATTGGCTATTTTCACAGACAGGCACTCAGTTACAAAAAGGGTGTCAGTATCAGATCAGTATGGGGTATCCAAAGTGGCAAAAAAAAAAAAAAAAAGGGATTGGTGCCGTCCTAGCACCCTGCATGGGCATCTGCTGCCCTGAGACACATTTTACTCTTCATTACCATCCTGCTCAACTGTGAAATTGAGAAGAAAAATTTGAGTCGCCAGACAATTAAAACAACCACCTACAGAGATCTTAATCAGTACATCTCCATTTTAATTAATAAAGAGTTTCAAAGTGACTGAGATTGATGAATTAGGACTAATAATAATAATAATAATAATAATAAAAATGAAATAATAATTAATGGTGAAAATATTAATATTTATTTAAGTTAACAGAAAAAAAAATACAGACATTTCACCATTCTGCTGTGCTTAATACAAAACCAGGGTGCATTATGAATAATACACATATCCAAAAGTCACTATTTTGCATGGAGTTAACATAATACAGAACGCTTAATATATACCTAATATTACAAAATATTTGACATCATGCAGAACACTTGTACCTAATCAACAGGGCCAATATTTTTGTTTTGCTCAAAAAAATGCCAAAAGCCATTCTGGAGCATTGCTGTCTAGTTTTCCATGGTGAAGGCTATAATAAAACATCTGCACATCCTCTCGACACGCTGAGCGATAAAACTCCAGACAGTTATAAATTAACCCGGACCGAGTTTCTTTTCCTAAAAACCCAGATGTTTGTGTTATAGTCCATGATGTGATCACATTAATGAATCAGGGGATTTACTTACAGAAAACTATAATCAGGGTACTGTGGCAGATGTTGATATAAAGCGAGTTTCAAGATGAAACGCTACAACCGGCAGCAATTACTTTTTCTCTTTCGCACCATTCATCTTTTGAAGTATTTTCTCTTGGTGAGCACACAAAAACAATTACGTGCTGTGAGTAGCAAAATCACGCACACACAAAAATGGTAGTGTGTGAGGTTTCACTAAAATGAGCAGAATTGCTGCTGTGTTTGTTAAAAAAACAGCAGGAATTTAGTCCTGGAATGTTCATGGGGGAGGCGGAGGGGAAAAAAAAAAAAAAACATGATCTTGCAGATCTCACCAGAAATAAAATCACTGAGTACTCCAGCTCACCATGTAAAATAAATCCTGTCCAAATCCTTATATTTGCTCTGATTAACATAATGTACATATAGAAAATAAATGAAATTCTCTTTCTTTTAATTGTCCCAAAATACAGTGAAGACACAGCTGTCACAGAAGCATGAATGCAATTTTACTAAAATAACACAAGATTCGTACAAGAGGCGTTCAGGTCAAACCGGGACTTTTCGTGGGAATGAAGGCGTAAAAACGATTGATGCGATTTACAGAAGACTCGGCAGACCCTGCCACATCCATAAAGCTGGGATAATGCATTCGTGTAGCAGGAGATTATATATACTGTAAAAATGTAAGTTGTTTTTTATTCTTATAACCGTATTTCTTTATTATGGACAATCAAAAGTCCCGGTTTGTCTTGAGCACAAGAACATAAGAGCATATTGCCATTCCTCATCAATAAGTCTGCTATTATTACCATGTTAAGCCAATAATATACCCATCACCACCTCGTCAGGTCTGAAGGAAAAGACGCTCTATAACTTTTCTCACAACTTTATATGCAGACCTACACCTATTGGACTAAAATCTTGGTACACATGATTATTAACTTCGTCGGTCATCTGCTAGCACTGTATTTAGTGACACTGGATATCTCTGCATCACATTAGGAAAGTAGTTGATCTGTTTTATACAGTAAATCTTTTGTGCCTTAATATTATATACAGTACGTCAGCTTAAATTAACTAGCCTTTTTATTAGTTACTACCAATTATTCACTGAATTATTTGGTGAGGCTTAAAGTATATTGATGCGCTGTATATAGAAGGTGCTTCGTCCATATCAGCTCGAGAACAAATATTATTTTTCTTCTCATTTACATTTCCATACATTTTAAATGCTGTTGAAATATTAATGGACAGATATAAGTCAATGCTCCATTGATTTGCTTGCATTTTCTAGTTGTTCCACAATCATGATGCATTGTGAGTGCTGACAGAGGTCCACTGGGGCAGGAATATAATTTAAAGAAACAGGTTATACATTTTGATAATGGCAAATTCCAAAGTCAAAGTAACTACAAACTGTATGTCTATGAAGTAGAGGACCATTTCTACTGTGAGATATACACGGCATAGACTGGAAGAAGGGAAAGAGGGATAACAGCATGGATAATGCAAACATGCAAAGAATTAGAAACAGAAAAAATAGAAATTTTGCTGTCAATCATTTTTTAAATAATATTAGCTCCACTGTACAGTACATGATTCATCTTGCTCGCTGCTCCATATTCTACAGTCACGAGCTGCTGCTGGCCGTATATATTAATAGTTATGAAACTTACAAAACAGTTTCAAATCCAGTTCCTTCTTTAGAATCCTTCTAACCTCATGACAATATAAAAAAAGTACTGCACAAACACTGCACCTCACTGAGATTACATGATTGGCTAAAGAGAGAAATAAAATGCTGTTGTGCAAAAACACTTTGAGGGTGGAAATGAAGCACAGAAATTCTTTGGACTGGGTAAAAAAAATAACTGAATTTAATGTGAAGTTGAGCTATAACCGAGTGAAAATCTCAGTGATTAACATGGTTGAAGTGTTAAAAAGTAAAAAGTTTATGATCACTGTGGTTTCACATTTACACTTTCTTAAATCTTATACTGCATGTATGTTAAATTGTATGGAAAGTTATTATGGTTAAAGATAGGCTTATTTTCTTTTTCAAATGAAATTTCTTTTAAAAACATATTATACTTGCTACAGTAGATGTAATTTTTTATGAAATCGGGTTCTTTCTTTATTTTTTTTTACCCATTGAAGCAACTGTAACATACAGTATGTAGAGTATCAGTCCCTGTTACAGCTGCACGACATAGACACAAAGATGATTGTGATGTTTTTTTTTGCACTCACAAGATTTGTATGGTTATTATTCTTAACTATAAGTATTAAAGCTGGGATTTTTTTCTAATGAAAGTTCTTCTCCCTGTTGCTTCCATGCTTCCTCCGCAGGCTGGCCGGGACAGAGTCATGTGACTACACATGTGATTTGATGTTTTTAAGGGGACAGTACATGAGCACAACACTCAGTAAGTAATAAAAATAAAAATTACACCAAAAAAAAAAAAAAGCTAAATAATTGACATGGCCAAGATTACGTTGATTATAGAGCTTCTGAATGTCGGTTTTGATTAATTGCCCAGCATTAACTGCAATGGCAATAGAAGATGTGACAAAGGGTAAAATTGTCTAATGCCAAGTTCTCATCCATCAACCTCTTGGTTATGCATCATCAATAACAGTGAAGCGAATCTCAAATGACTTCCTATTCAGTGTTTGTGATAAACACAATTTATTTAAAACATTAATAAATTAAATAGCTGCTAATGCTGTAATTGACTTTTCAGAAATGTGTATGTGTTTGTGTGAATAACTTTGGAAAAAAATACTCAACCTTATGTTTTGCGCACCTGAAGGTCATGTTCTCATTGTGTAAATAACTGTAGAGTCATAACGCAGGTGTCCACACTCGGTTTCTCAGCCCACTGCCAGCATATTAAACACACAATGCGTCCATTCACTTTCTCTGACTGCGCTGTCTATTTTTAACTCGTCTTGCTTGTTGTGCCGATCTGATACAGGTTTAAAAATATTTAGAATCAAGGTGCAATTCAGGGAGGTTAGCTGAGAAAAAAAGGGACTGCATCCAATCTGATAAGGGTCCTGAGAGCCGTTGGCTACTGAGAGACGATTACTGCGATCGAGCTGGACTGTGTCCGACATCTCCAGGGTGGATA